>JADDOH010014427.1:0-60051 GCA_016648135.1 Agrypnia vestita | reverse complement strand
ATTCTCAGATCAATATTCAATAGTACCAACACGGTTTACTTTACAATACATTAAAATATTTCAAATAAAACGCGACTCTACCTTGTAAAATAGTTCAAATATATTATGTACAAATCCAAATAGAGAGTGCAGAACAATATTCATCGTTCTTCACATCCATGCACGTCCTTTAGTAACCTAATTACAGCACTTTGAATCTCTTGAAATATCTATTATCATTGCCTATTGTTTAAATAGCACGCCTGCCAAATAATCTTGATGTGTTGATACCTCCAACTATTCCCGTAGGGTGAAAAATTATTATAAACATTTTTACAAAATGTAAGAAATACCTCAGATCTCCACGATTTCCCCTGCGGTGCCATTATGATATTATACGATATTGCACTATACTATTATTTATGTCGATTTCTATATGCTCTGGATCATGATTGATCAGACAGTATTAAGATAGAGGCTGAAAATAAATTAAATCTAATCTGATAATGAAATGAAACCTACTAATGAAAAAGAAGTGAAATACCTATCGAAATCACTTCTTGAGAGACACCCTGAAACTTATAACTTAATGTACCTTGTTATGGAAAGAAAAATTTGTCTGTTAGACATCTCTTCCTAGAAACTATAAACAATGTCGAAATAGCCAAAATGCAAATTTTAAATAGTATTTATTATTTATTTAGTTTAGTGTTAGAGAGTGAACTGCAGAATAGCTCAAAATAAATATACTTATGGTCTAATCAGTTTATGATAGAAAATGAATTCCCAGTAAGTAAATGGAGAAGAGGATAACGTAGAAATTGCGATGAAATCACAGAATCAAAAACGATAAATATTAGTTGAAGATTTTTAAGAAAACATAAAATAAATATTTCAGTAATTTTAATAGATGGTTTATCGTGATTGGGAAATTTGATTTGATGGCTGCAAGGGTCCCTGAAACCATAGGTTGAATTATATCAACGTGCCCTACGTAAAGTACACAAAAAGTAAAAGTAAGTAACAAATCTGTTACTTACTTTACTTTAGGTGCTTTGCAGGAGAGATCTTAGAAGTTTCTTTCATCGTATTTTTTAAATAAATTAACCTCTTTATCTAAAATTAGTTTTGCCTATTCTGAAGCCTTGTTAAGTAATTTGTAGTTTATAATTTCAAATAAAAAGGTTCATTAATAGAAAAAATACGATAAAAACATTTTCTAAGCTCTCTCTTGCAAAATATTATATTTGCAGATTGAGTACTTTACGTAGGGCACGTCGATATAGTATAACAGATATGGAAGAATCAATCTTTATTTCATTTTGTGTGTGTATCTATGATGTAGCTAAGAATATAGTAAGTTGGATCAGTAGAATACCCGATCAGAAATCGAGAAGGTCTGAGTTACAATTCCCAGCTGTAGTAAATATTTTTCACCTAACAAATATTCGCTTTGCTTTTTATAAATAACCTTTTTTATCGTATTGAAGAAATGATTTTGTTTCTTTTTAAATGAATGCGCGTCATCTGCTTCCAGTACTACGCACCGTCCAGCCAGACAGCCGGCAGCCTGCTGGAGCAGGACTCGCTGCACGCCAACGCGCACACGCAGGTGTGATCCGCGGCGCGGGACGCCGTCATTCGCCGCCCCGCAGCATCCAAACAGTCGCAGATGATCGACCTGTACCAGCTGTAAACAGCAGAATCCACACTGGTGCTGCGTCGGTAGTCAGCGAGACTGTGGAAACAAAATATCTTCAGTTTACCAACCGCTTTCACGGCCGACCGAAAGGCGACGCTTCAAATGTAACTACCATCTTAGACGAACCGTCAAAATTTCGTGTGAGGGTTGCTTGAGTGTTTCTGTCAAGTTCAAGGCTGTTTTATTATTGGGCCTTTTGGGAGTCGGATAAACCTACGAAGCTCACTTTTGAGATCCTGCAGTTTTTTAGATACCGCAACGCGGATTGAATAGATATACAAGTAAGGCGTAAATTAATACATAACGTTTCCATGTTATTTGGTGTTTTATAAGCCAATTCGGTGTTGTAAATTTAAAGACAAAAGCAGTGTTGAATAATCATTTTCCGGATATTAAAGAGACTAGTGGTTACTAGGTTACGTTGGTGAAAATAATTATGTCAATAATTTCCGTAAGCCTTAAAGATTTGTTAACGATTCCCGATTAGATAATTTCAATATAATCTCATTGTATTTACAAATGTCATGGTTTTAAAACTTAAAAACAGCGTTGTATCTTGAATATTTCGTAAGCTGTTGTCAATCTGTGTCCATACGATGTTAACATTAATTTACAAATCTTTATTTGAATATAAAAACAAGGTGCGTACTTTTTAAAATGGTGTTAATAAAAATGTTTAAGCCACGAACTAAAAACATGTGAGGAACGATTTATAAACTAAAATATACATATAGGTACAAGACTGGATGGTTTAAGGAATGTGATATGTTATTTCTTGTAAATATTATAAATATTGTCATTATGCATGGTTTAACCAGTTAATGGTATAATGCAATGTTTCACAATTGTTGAAATCTACCTACTTTGTTTTTAAAAAATATTATTTAACATATTCGCGGTATGAAAAGTGATGACATGAGATAAATTCAGTTTTAGAAATTAAATTTTTGATAATTTAGATTTAAAAAACTTGGAAAAATGTTATTACGGGGTACCAATCAATCATTTGGTATGTGAATTATTTTAAACAAGTATTTTTTTGTCGAATAAAAATTTACGAATGTTTGCAAAAACTTATTGTGAAATTTTTAAAATGGGGTAATTCATTCATAGTTGGATCAATACTGGTTAATGAATTGAATTTTTAAAAGAAAATTAAAAATGAGTGAGGCAATAAGAATCAATGCTTGTCCCCAAATTCTCATTAAATATAGCTTTTTAAGTGTTTTCCTATACGAAACAATTGTTTTTATTAAAATTATTGGAGGCGATGAATGTACATTTTTAATCTCAAGTTTAGGACGAAATATTCTAAAATATAGGGTAAATAATATTCTTTCAATTAATCATGAATTAAAATACCTGTCCACTTGATGTTATTGCTAAATTAAAAAGGGAAACATATTATAAACATGTTCATTTCGATGCATATCTTCATATATTGTACATACTTACCTACATACATACCTCTCACTCAATATTTGTATTCCGGTTTAATGAATGGCTGTGTTTGACAATTAAATGCTTTTGAAGACATTTTCAAATGACGCATTCAAATATTTCACATAATTAAGATGCACAAAATATTAATTTCAGAAATGGCCTATTCAATTCAAGATCAAGCTATTTGAAAAAATATCAGTAACCAAATGAATCTTGTTTTATTATGTATACATATGTATTGGTTTTATTATTTTTCGTGATTCAAATTTTATACCTTAAACAAAATAGTAGTAACTGTGTAATATATTTGTGTGCATTAATGTTTAATAGTTAACAATAGTAAATTAAGATTTGTTTTCTAATTATTTATAAACTGTTTCTAAAATAGTACATTGTCTAAGAAAATCAGCTCATTTCATATTTCTATGTTTTGTGTAATATTGTTATACTATGCAAACATAAATAATCTGTTAAACTTTATAATCAAAGCGATAACAAGCAAAAACAATTTGCTTATAAGATTTTAATTAATGTAAATAATGTTCCCACTGAATAAAAATATCTTGAATGTTTCACAATAAAAAATTACAGTATGAAACTATCTTAAACGTGTACGTTAATGTTGTAGATGGCATTCGAAATAAAATATATATATATACAATTAGTAAGTGATCTTTAAATGTAGTAAAACATAAGTCAAAATCATATCCTACTCTAGATAGATAGTACAATTATTTAACCACATTTTGTAGCATCTTTCATCGATTTCATTATTTTTGCGAACGTCTTTATACATATTCTTATTATTTAAAATTATTTATTTATTTTCGATGTACCTACATATTACTTTGAGTGTGGTACAACTGAAAATATTTTTTAAAAATTTTAATTGTTATTAAAATACTCTTCATATATCGCTCAGTTTCTGGTTTGTTAAAGAATTCACACGATTTTAAAAATATTTTCTGATATCTACGTTATCAATTATAAAAAAATTCACTCAGAATCAAATAATTAAATTAATTAGTTTTTCGATTTATCATATATTTTAGGTAACTTTATATACTTTATTTGTATACACAGTCTATTAACAGAGAACATACATTATATATACAAACATATATTTGCAAACATTTTACTATTAACAGCTAATTATTTACCGTAACTTATAATTTAACATTTTAATTAAGATATTGCAGTTTAAACTAAAACACTGATTCATAAAATAATATATATAAATAGGTAAAGGGTACTTCATTATCATAAATAAATTATACTAAAAATAGATTTACATCACAACAAAGGTATATGTGTTCCCTTCCTGGCCAAAATATAATATTACCATTATACAAACCTAGATGTTTTCTTTTTCAATCGCATGCACTTATCAATATGATGTCTACCGGATCGATGTGTCATGAATGTAATGTAACGGTGTCATTGGTGTAACACAATATTTTGAAAATAAATATTCATAAAGTCAGAGATATTTTTTTTAATGTTTCCATTCACAATAGATTGAACGTGATCAATTTTTCTTCCGTATATCAGAAAAAATATGTTACAATTTTAGATCATTTTTGTGATTGGAATGGAAGGCTTTTATTTAGAATATCTTTTGAAAATATATTTAAGAAATGTATCTCAGATCGTAGTAAAATTCGATTTATTTCAGTAAGTTCTAAAATAAAAGCGAATTAATATTTCATGTAAATTTGTGTACAAAATTAGGTGGTGTCGTCACAAGCCATTTTTTAAAATATTCATAGTAAACGGGCAGCATATAAATACGAATATGAGAGAAGATGAAGAATTGAGGCTACCTCGAGTGGTTGAGAAGCTGGGACAAGTGACGAAACAATGCGAGAGTGTACGAAGTGTGTGATCAGCTATTCGGTCTAGGACCGCGCGTCAGATTGAACAGAGCCATAGTTCCAACGTTTCCATTGTAACCCAGTCAGTACACACGAAATGAATGTAAATGACTAATGGAATACGTAGAGCGAATCTTATTAAAAATAATTATTTTTTGATTCGATCCCATATAACATTGCCACGTTAGCTGGAATAAAAAATTATGCTTTGTAATAAGACAGAAAGAAATCATACAGTAATAAAAATAATAACCATTTAAATAAAATTAAATAAAAAACTAACCCATAAGTTTTTATTATACTCCCTTTCTCATTTGTTTATTTGTTTATTTGTTTGTCTCATGGATTCCAATTTGAAAAACCGTTAAAATTTTGAAAAATCGAAAATAATACTATAATAATTTAAAAAAATTAAAATAAAATTAGTTAGATCATTTTTATCGTCGCAACGAGTCTGCTTGCAAAGTTTCAGCTTGATTGGATCACGGGAAAAGGATTAAAATTCGATCCAAAGTATTTTCGGCAGACAGCAAACGAGTTTAAAAAAGGGAGTAAAAGAGATTAAGATCAAGATTAAGATTAAGATTAAGATTAAGATGCATTATGTAATGTATGCATCACGATACATTGATCAGAATATAATAAACGAATTAAATTTTCTTTTCACATTTTAATGATTGAAATTTACAGTAAAGATACAACATTTCAAAATCATTTAATTGTTAAAGCGTTTTTTACTCATTTCCTCATGATTGCTAATAATGCCCAATTTCTTGGCCGTGCCGCGAGTTGACAATGGCTGCTCACGGGTATTTTCTGTCACTGTATCCTGAGGATTAAATGGGTTTCCTCTATTACACACGGACCGCCACTAACCGCTCGACCACGCCAGTCACACATACTCTTCCTCTCACTGTGTGTCTCTTTCGCATGCTCCGTCATCCGTACATCACTAAGAGCCCTAAGCTAACCGCCAACCTTACAACCACTGAGCGGTTACCGTGGTCGTTATTTTCAGCGCAGTGGAGTCACTGTTGCGTACTCCATAACGTTCATGACGCCCAAACAACACCAAGTATCAACCACGATAGCTATTCTCAAGAGTGATGCGTCTAGTACATTGATAGTAAGAGACCACTTACCAAGCTACGGTTATTCTAAAACCGCTAACGGGTGACGAGATGCCAATGGCGCGGTAACCATTTAGTAACTCTCAAAGGGCCCTAGGTATGACCCTAATAAGGACTACCCAATTTCGTCCTGTCTTCGAACATAAATTTATATTTCGAATGCGTTCGAAATTATTTCGAAACTGTAAAAAATATTATTGTGACAAATTTCAAAAGTAAATTTATAACATCTATGGACTGAAATCATTTCCCATATTCAAACAAGTCGTCTTCCAAAATATAAAAATATTTATTCTATTGGCGAAAGGAATAGTTTTGAGTTAAGTATGCAGAGTTGTTCTTAATACACATATCTAGCATGGAAAAATTAGATGATTCGGAAAATGTTTTGAATAATGACAAATGACATTATTTATTATGTTAAAATTTTTTCAAGAAACAACAACATAAGTCAACATGGTTCAACGATCTTGTGCAAAAAACAAAACTACTGGTGCAAAAATTTAATAAAAATAACAAAGGTCTTAAGAGATATTTCATAAACTAACGAAATATTGTGTTGGCTCTCCTGAAAACGTGCATTTTTTACTTATTCACTTATTCCTTTCGCCACAGATTAAACCAGTGATTTTACGAACTTAAAACTGTACAAACTTTATACCTAACATAATAAACATCGGGTGTGAAGTGAAATATTTAAAAATTCGATTTTGTATAAGATAATTTAAATATGTATTTTCAGAGATTGAATTCAAAAGAAATTTAAGCGATGCGATAGTAAAATAACATAAGTAACACAGCCAATCTAAAATAATTTAAGGTCGCAGTCAGCATATTATAAAAATCAACATGTTACTTAAGAAATTTAACAACAAATTAAGGAATAAATGTCAGACAAGACGCCAAAAGCTACATTGACGTGCTACACTTTATTTATATTTAATTTAAAACACTTATTTTGATTTTGAAATCATTCAGAATAATCTTTTAAATATTTGGTTAAAATGTTTGTATTGTAGTGAAATAATTTATAATTGTTTATATATTATGTTATGAATAAAAATTAAAACTTCAAAATAATTTCCAGGACTGATTTTGTATAAAATGTGTGTAAATATTTAACTATGGGTTATTGACATAAAAGAAATGCTCGATTATTATTTTTTTTAATTTTAGCACTCTTTTGGTCCAGATCATGCATTTTTTTACGTTAAGGGGACGTTAAATATGAAGGATATAAAAAGTGAAGATATAAAATACCTACTCAGATATTTCTGAGATAATTACAAAAAATCTTTCGCTACTCAATGATATTTCGCTGAAATCTATGAAACCTATCATATTGAAAAAAGGTTTTAAACATAATTGCCCCCTCAGTTTTATTTTTATATACGTGTATAAATAAATATTTAAATTTGGAATATGGAAATTTCGGTTTTGACTTTTTACATAATTGGATATTGCTATCTTTGCTATAGTGTTTCGTTCTAAACTTTCACTTCAGTATGAAGCGGCCATTTTTTTTAAGTGACACCATCCTTGGGGATTGATTGGTTGAAGTGGATATTGCTGCATTTGCTTTTACACTACGAAGATATTGCTGTCTTTACTATTAATAACGATTTGGAAAAATGTTTTTGGATGTAATAAAGATATATTTCCGATAACATTTCAAATTCAGTAAATTCTAATTTAGTAACCCTCTGCTACATTCAAACATTTTTTTATCAATCAAGATATATGATATATGTCTCATAGAGACGAAATTATATTTTTATGGGAAAGTAGGTACGAAAGTCTTTGTGTGTTCATAGATTTCCACCCATGATAAAATACCCCATTTATCAAATTTTTGGATGTTTTGTATATATATTTATACATTCTCAGAATATGAAAAGTATCATTCTATTTAAATCATGGAATAATATTATATTAGAATAAAAGGATATTTAACAATTATAAACTTGTTCGTAAAGATACAAGATAAATAAATTTGTGAGGCAAGAAATAAAAAATATTAATTTGATTTACATATTATAAAACAACGATTTAAAAAAATACCAGCCTGATTTATAAGTATAAGAAAATCTCATATAAGTACCTATATCGATTTGGGAAAACTATAGTTACAAGACAATTTTATGAGTTAGTTTATAAACTTTATATGGATTCAATTATTTGCTGCCTCGCCGAGAAAACAGCTCGATGGTAAGTTAAATTTAGTTATTCATATATTAAAATGAATGTTTAAAAAGAAATTGATTAAAATTGATGAATGCATCAAAATTGAAAAAAAATATCAGTTTTTCAAATTTGGTGTTCCTACACCATTTCAAAATCTTCCAAAAATGTATAAAAATTGTCATGGTAGTTTTTTTCGAGAACACAAAGAACAGACTTCATTATTTAATTTGTACATTAATGTATTAATTTTGTTACCTACCTGCATAGCCTGAGATGTTGATATGGAAATGTTATATTTATTCCATGATTAACTGGAAGCTACCGAATATATTAGTAAGTAAAAGATTTATGTCAAAACAATTAAAATATTGATTTTATATATAGGTACACTCATTTATTTTATTTTTCAATTTTATTAGAGACATCTATGGAAGGGTAATATTTTTATTTTATAAAAATTGTAGAGGTTGAAATATTTCCACATTACTGCCATCTATAAAATATTTCAGGATATTCCGATTTAAAATGCTGCCATCTCTGGCCCTTTACAGAAAACCTTTTACGCTTTTTGCAAATCGTTGGTTAGTTGCAGAGTTATAGTTGAACCCTTATTTTATATATAATTTGCCGACAGAGAGCGTTACTTGTGGTCATTATAATATATTTTTTGATCACGTGGAGTAGGTTCAACGTATTCTATTGTAAACAAACATTGTATGCTGTGTCTGTATTTGATTTTGACACTTCAAATTTCTACCAAGAAAAAATGTAAGAAATACAGGTTTTATTAGTTGAGCGAAGATCGAAGATATCCTAATCACATTTTGAATTCTAAAGAAACACATTTATCAATGTGTTCCACGTGGTAGGTAGGGGAATTCTACTCGTGATGAAATTTTTTTTTTTGAAAATCGTATTTTTGGAAATTATTTTAAAAAACGAAATACAAAAATTGGGTATATTATTAATTATGCTTTCTAAAAAAATATGTTTACATTTATTTTTAAAGTGCAATTATAGTAATTATAAAAAATAAAAACATTTTGTACTTCTTAAGATGACACACTTCTGTTTAAGATGACATACTATTTTTATTCGCAAAATTCGCAGTTACATGTATGTCTTCAATTATGACTGAGTCTCTTTAGAATTTCCATAAGCTCTACCAAAAAATCTGCTTAGCAGATAGAGACCCACAGTACTATCTGATTATTTTTTTTAAACTGTTAGCTTATTAAACTGAAAGTTCTCTGTTATAACACAATATAGGATGACGTGGTGTGTCATCTTATAGGGGAGAGGCGTGCAAAATGATATACTAGTTATAAAATCAATCATCAAATCATTATTTATTATTAATATTGAGCCTTTTAATTAACAGTGTATTTTTTGGTTCATAACCTAATAAGAATTATAGAGATCAATCAACTAAATAAAAAAACAATAGAATTACAAAACATTTTTATAAACTTGAACAAAAACTGTTTTTCCGCCCTGGGTGGACAAAATGACATACCAAATTTTTAACAAAAATCAGTCGATTACATGCATAGTTCACACATAAAACGTTTTGTCTTTTTCGGAACATCTGCACATGATGCATGGGCCCATTTCTTGCAGGTTAAACACATTAGCCAGACCTCTTTTGGCTTGGACCTGGAGTAAAAGTCATTGCAATAAATACAAGGACAATCTTTATCATCATACCCGACTACAGTATGAGTTTGTAAGGAAGAGAAATCATTTTCATTGTCGGAACTAAAATCCAAATATTTTGATACTTTCGCGTGTTTTTCTTTGAAAAAGGTGGAGGAGCGGATTTTGCTTTTGCTTCTTCTATAGTTGGCGTTGAGGTTAATAATAGTACTCTTGGTTTCTTACGTGGTTTATTTTTTTCTTGTCCTGCCACATACATTCCTTTCGGCACTGCAGATAACACGCTGACTGGAACATTAGTATTAATGTCTCGGAGTACATTGGATGTTGGGGGTGTCGTAAAAATTTCAGTAGCAGTGTCTGTAGATTGGGCTGGCGAATATGGACGTGCATTGTCAGCGCTTGATGTGTTTGCAATTACAAGCGATACCGAATTTACTGCTTTCACCTAAGCTGGACTTGCTGTGGGTATGCATAGTTCTTCTGCTGCCTTCTTCTTCTAGAAACTTCTTCAGTCTCTAAATAAATAAATAAAAAAATGGTGGGTCAAATGACATAGTATGCCATTTTACCGAACAGGATGTATGTAAAACTATAACTGAAAGTGTACTTAAAATTTTGAGTTATGAAAAGTTTATCGAAGTAATGTAATCTATTTGTAATCAAATTACGACAATCACAAACAAATGAACGTTAAAAAATACTTACTTTTACGAGAAAAGAAATCTATCTGCTTGAAACTCGTTACTGCAAAAATCAAACAAACGCACGTCCGCACCAAACGGCCCAACGGACGCGACTGGCGCCACCACAGGTTACGACCTGTTACTAAGCGGTTCTTTAGAGGAATGCATAACAAAGTTTACGTTAGCGGTTTCGGAGAAAAGTAGGTGTGCCTTTTGACCGGCCTATGTCATTATGTACGCCTCTCCCCTACTGCATTACCCTATGTCTATTTAGCCAAAAACCTACAGAAATAGAATTAAGATTGTGTTCACGCAAAAATCTTAACATGAGCCATGTTTTTCTACTACGATCTAAGAATTGGATCCACTAAAGTTAAAAATGTTATAAAACATTTTCGTACGTACCTGATGTTTTGATATTTATCTAAAAGTGATAAATAAAAATAAATATTTGCAGAGAGATTTTGCAAAACACACAACGTACACATAGAGTTGGCGCGCACTATCCGCTGTGTATGTTTGTGCAACAGGCGCCATCTCTACGTGTTGCTTAAACCTTATCTAAAGATTCTTGCGATGGTGCTTTAAGAGATACCACCATCAGTACCAGTGTTAGTACAGTAACAGAAAACTTATCGGGTATGTCATCTCTTAAGTAGAACCCCCCTATAGAGGATACAGTAAGAAAGAAATGGTTGCTAAGAATTAAAAAATAAATTAAAAAAATATAAATGACTGCAAATAGAACGAAAATGCAAATAAAAATTATAATTTCACAAATGAGCTGAAGAGTTCTAAAATTGTTTCGAGGAAAAACAATTATTTTTATACGACTGGTATCGTAAACTTTTATGTATTGTAAATAATGGAGCAAGTTTAACTGCAAATTGTGTCTGCAATCTTTTTGACCCTTGTAATACCAGACGTAATGTATCTTTAAATATGCACATACAAGGTGTAACAGAGCTAATTCACAATAATTAACAGGTGAATTCCTGCCTTGATTATGAGTCGAAAACGTTTTAAGCAATCATGACTTAATATTAAAGTTATGGAGTTATGCAAGATCAAAGTTTGCATTTTTTTCAATATTTCTGACTTATTTCTTACAAAACGTTGATTTATCATTACATTAACTCATATCTGATATAAAAAAAATATTGCTTTTGAGACAAGTCAAATAAAATTATAAAACCTACCAACTCCAATTGGAAAAAAATCCATTTGGAATTTATGCGGGTTTATTTTCATTATCATTTTAGTTAACTTGAAAATGTTTTCAGGTTTACACGGCCGGTTAGAATCTTCTGTATATAGTTTTCTGGGATACTTTGCCGTGTACATGTGACCTCACTGGCCGACGTTTCGGATCCCATTGCAGGGTCCAACATCAGGGCTGATGTGTTGAATTGTACGTTAAGTATTGCCTTGAAATGCCGTACCGATGTCGGTCCAAGTTTGTGTTAGGTTAAGTACTGGATTGCAGTACCGTGTCGAAAGCAGGGTGTGTATGTCTTATTGTATTATTGTAGTGTGTTTTGCTTCCGTGTCGGAGACAGGTGTTGTCAAGAATTTCTGTAGCGTTATGTAACTGTTTTATCTACTGTCGGATGTCGGACTGTGCGGAGTCGTCGATTTAATTTGTCCTGCAGCGCCGGATACCACGAGGTTTTTAACTTAAGACCGTCATCCCATTAATATTTACCGGGTGCTTATACATTTCGATCGTTCTTCCAGCTTAGCTAGAGTCGTTTGCCAAATTCCTTTTCTAAGTAAGCGAATTAAAAAAAATTAAGTTGAAATCTCAAATCGTGAGTGAACTTGGTCAGAATCAATGGCCAAAATCCTATGCTAAAAAAGCGACTTAGAAAAATTTCGGGGAAAATCTTTAATTTTAAATTCGGTCAAAATTCCAGAATTTTTACGCGAGCTTGGCCAGAAGGAAAAATTCTCATACTAAATAAAGGACTTTATTACTGTTTTTTTTTTTTTGTATTTGAAATGTATTCAACACAAAATAGTTTTTTTTAGAAAGCGCAATTAAAATACAAAATTTAAAAAAATAACGCAATAGTTCTTAAGTAACGTCTACATTTGAGTGACATTATTTTGTCACGCACATATATCAAAACTCTTTAATGTTCACTTGTCAGTCCTATCTTAAAATATGCCTCTGTGATTTGGTCTCCCTTCTATACAAACCAAACAAGTCACATCGAATCCGTGCAACATCGTTTCTTAAGAAAAGTCATGGATGATGGGCTTGGACAGAGGAGACTACTCGTACAGTGAAATTGAATCAATGTTAAAAATTTATAACCTCCAAAAACGTAGAGAAAACACTGACTTAATCACCATATTCAAAATTCACACTGATGTGCCTTCGTTACTGGGCCAAATAAAATTCAATATCCCTTCCCGTAGACTCGGAAATAATGAACTGTTGTTCCTTAGCCATCATAGAACCAATTATGGATTTCATGCTCCCATGTCACGGTTATGTCGTCTTATAAATTCAAGACAGGATCTGGACTTCTTTGGTGTAAGTCTGTCCAGATTTAAACAATCTCTGATTAGATAGTCCAGACCTTGTCTCCATCTTGTTAGTAATTTTCATTTGTCCTTGCTTTTGTATTTAAATTGCTATAATTTTTATTCTGATGTATTATATATTGTTCATCTTATTTATTATATTTTATTGGACTATGTCCGTTAATATCAATAAGTAAATAAATAAATAAATATATGAATGAGTAGTCATTCATTATGTGTGGTCAAAATATTTGCTTAGTGATCACCACCATCTTTTTTTTTTTATTTGTTCACAGAAAAGAACCTTTAGCTAATTTATAAATAGCAAAAATAGTTCCGGGAACGCATTTCTTTTAATTAAATAAATAATTAGAATCCACATTAAATTCAATATTTTTATACAATCACATTTTAACTTTTACAGCCTGATGATACAATAAAAAAAAGTTAAAACGAACAATTCGTTCTCGGAAACCACAACAAGGACAATGTAGCAAGGAATTACGAACGACGAATGCGCCGCTCCCGGATAGAGTGTAGGTCCGTGGTTTGAATAGCAACACAAATATTTAACACACACCCCGCTTTCGACACGGTACTGCAATCCAGTACTTAACCTAACACAAACTTGGACACTCCCTGACTTTGGTACGGTATTGCAAGGCAATACTTAACCTACACTTCAACACACACCCATCACATCAGCCCTGATGATGGACCCTGCAATGGGATCCGAAACGTCGGCCAGAGAGGTCACATATACACGGCAGAATATCCCAGAAAACTAAACACAGAATATTATGAAAACCTAAGATCATTTCATTTTTCTGTATGTCCTTTTCGAATTGATTCATAAATTTGCTTAAGAAGCACAAAACTTTTTTCTGAAATTGCAACTTCACTTTAAAACTTGTATTTTATTTATTATTTAACTCAACTAGTTAAGATACGCATTGTTTTCTCATTTGGTTCTTTATTTCTGATATTTCATTATTCAGGATGTCTCAGATGTGAACTTTAGTTAGTGATTTTTATATTCACGTATTGTAAATCAAATAGTACTTAACCTATCATATTTATCAATTAAATTGTGTACTGTCATATTATTATTCTACTACATTCGTTTATTCTGTTGTCATCATCATCACCTTCATAACGTTATCCTAATGGGGCTCGAAGGCTCAACAAGGTGCTTCCATATCCCAGCCATATCTCGCGCTGCTTCCGCATGAGTCAACAAGTCTAGACCCATTCTGTTTTCATACACATTTTTTGTTGCTTCTCCCAGCTTAATCTCGGGCGATCCACCGGCCGTCTTGCTTCTGGGGTTGCCACGAGGTTTTCTGTTGTATATTATTATTATTTTTTTTATTATTTATTATTTATATCTAAGTTAACATAATATTTTACATAAATGATACACATTATATAGTTTTGGTGGATTTTTCTTAAATTTTTTACAGTCTCATGAAAGTATAAACTTGTGTATGGAACCGGGGAGTGTAACAAGCGTGATAGATAACTGTTTTTTTTATTATATTTTTTAATATATATGATAATACATACATGCAAAGAAGTATATAGAATTATATATAGAGAAATAAATAGGTTCTCTAAAATTATTCTGCTTCACTCTGCAATACATATTTATTTTTGTGCATTTTTCCGTATCGTCTAATAATGTTCGGTATGATATAAAATGACATAACATAAATTGCATAATAGTTTTTTACATAAATTTATTATTAAGTAATTAATTACATAAGTTGATTACATAATAATTTATGTAATTACATTACATAAACTACATAAATAGATTCCCTATAATAAGGTATATATTATCATTGCATCCATCTATTTATTTATAAATACCGGTCAGAGCAGGGCAAAATATTGATTATTTTCCTGAATGGAAATTCGCGTTCAACGTATATAAAAGTTGTTCATAATTGAATCGCAGTCATTGAACCGCAAAAATGACGTACATAAATAGATTATCTCCATAATTTTCTTCAAAGCCTTGTTTACTGACCTCGTCCACCCCGGTAACCTTAAAGCGTGCTCACAGAGAAGCCGAAGTGGAACACGTGCTATTATTTTTGTGATCAACATTCCACAAGGACGCTGGTCGTATGTGTTTGAATAGCTCCGGTTAATTTACTTGGCGTTGCATGTCTATGTTCTCCACAGAGACAACCTACAAAATATTCCAGAACTCCCTTCAATGTTACACTGTGTACCATTACACATGTAAATAAACTTGTAGGTACATGTGACCAATATGTTTATTTTCATTCCGGTCAATAAAATATTGAATGTACCGATTAATATCAAATAAAATGACGAAAGTTTATTTATAAATTAATCTGCTGAATAAAATTGTACGCAGTTTCAATAATTTGTTAAAATTATTTAAAAAAATTAAAATTATGTTTTATTTTATATTTTTTATACGAGGTTTATATATTATTAATTTTTTTATATATAAGACATGATAGTCCAACAGCGACATAAAAATTTAGTATTAAAAGCACATTATTTACATTTTACACAATAATAATTTCAATTTTTTCCCCCTTGCTATTTAAGTATAAAAATCTAACTTACTTACTATCGGCCTGTTTCCCCGCCCGATTTTCCAGATCAGTGCGGAGAAGATTTTATCTTTTATTTTCTATTTTAGCATCATCAGTTATATTTAACTAAAGGCAATGTTAAGCATAACTAGGTATTTATATTTTCAAAAGGTCTTTTTGATGGAACGTACCACAGATCTTGTTGTTCGCGTCTGCGAGGACGTATGTGTTTGGCGACACAACCTTTGCTACCCAAAGCGCGGTGCACCTTTATAATCCTCAGCCATGGTCTTTATAGTCTAGATTTATGCTCTGAGTCAGGAAAGGGTAAAGCCAGTAGCCGTGGAAGGGTATATAAATTAGGTAATCTGCGCTAATAGAAAATATGTTGTTTGAAAATATCATGCAACGTTTAGACTCATGCGGTTTCTTATAGGATAAAGCAATCGGTGGCATTGTCACGTCTTTTATATATATATATCTCCTTCTCTTATATATATATTATATATATATATATATATATATATATAATATATATATATATATATTATATAATATACATCCTATATATAAGAGGAAGACATTGGTTGTTAAAATGCTTCCTTTAGCGACATCAAATTTGGTTATGAGGTATTACGTAGAAATACCTAGTCGTGTTGGCAGCTCAGAGATTTTCAAAGTGCCGGATAATTACTGGGGTTGATTATTTTTGCCTCCTCTCAGGTGGATCTCATTTCCACCTGAGAGGAGGTAACGATCCGAAGATCCGACATAACCTTGCCATATCAAAAGATATTTTCCACTAGATTTTCATGATGTTGAGGATACTTCTTATGCCGGCTGTACACGTTCACTGAGGCAGCCCGAGAATAAGTGTGTACATGAAGCTCTCGTCTCTCCTCGCCTCGCCTTGCTGTTTCTCAGCCGCGTGTCAAAATTTTAAGCCTGAGTCAAAGGGTCTCGCTTGGTCCCGCGAGGTACAGCGAGAGACGCGCATGTACATACTCTCTCCTTTAGTTACCCGTTATCTATGTTTGAGTGAGATTTTTTTTTAAAATGTTACCTACGGAGCTTTATTACATTTGGCACTAAAACTATGATTAAATATCATAATCATAACTTCATCAATAAAAGCAAAATAATAATATATTCATACTTCTTCTGTTTCGGTGCACAATCAACCATCATCTTTGTCTTCTCCGCGGTCTAATATTTTTGGATGGTGTCTATGAAAATTGCAGTAGATAATAGCAAAAATACAAAAAGCAACAGTTACCTCAATATCCATCTTGACGACTATCCACACTTCAAATATGGGTGTACATTCAAATGTGAAACGAGGGTGTAGACGGTGAGTACATGTACAAATTCTCCAAGTGAACTCTTGCCGAAAGCCTCGAGCGAGAACAGGCGAGAGGCTTCCGGTGAGAGGTTCTTGGCGAGTGTTTACAGCCACCTTTGTATAACCAATTTATTCTAGAAATATCAATGAGGTTCGCCAACTTCGTGTCAAGTGATCCGAGTTATTTCAACGGACTTCGCAAAATGCTAAAACCACCCGCCTTGTGTCGCGTATGTACGATGTTACCTTTATGTATCGCGATATGTATATAAGTATGTGATAGATATACATTTTCTTCTTTTTTCTTCGCCGTGATATAATCTATTTTTACAACGCGTGATTTAAAGAATCTTTCATCTTTATGAATATTACTTTAGCGCGCAAAGAAATTATGTAATCCGACAATTTATAACGGTTAGTAAAGGAAGTATTTAAAGCCACAGATAAGTGGTCTCATTTTTGGGATTGTTTTATTTTTATTCCTCAATGTAAAAAATAATTAAATCAAAGACGCTTAATGACTGAATAATCGTGACGCATTGTTACATTTCTCGTTTTTTGTTAAAATTCCACCTTTTGACTGTGATATAAAATCATTCAACACTACGGATATTCTATTTTATTTAATATTTGATATATTTTTTTGTATTCAGGTGAAACTAGTCACCAAGGAGTGCCAAATATTATTAATGGACTATAAAATTTAAATACTGTTCTTAAATTCAGTTATATTATGAATATTTTGAAATAAAATATATAATTCACACACGCTATTTTGTCGTCGTGAATCACTCACGATATTTTTAGGAACGAAAAGTTAAACTCATAAATTAATTAGTCGGTGGCCAAAATATAATACACGAAGGCGACAAACTAGGAGTTTTGACGGCTAATTAAATACGGGTACTTTTATTAAAATATTATTGTGGACTAATGCATAATAATTAATATCATTTATCAAAATAATACACGCAATTTCTCCATTATATTGTCCGTTACCTTTTAGTTTATGATATGGCACTACACATAAGGAATTTTATTACTAAATTTCAGTAGTCAAGACACTCGATTTTGACAAAGCTATGGGGTTAAAGTCGCATTGGCGGTCATCTAAAAATTTTTTCATTGTGTATATTTGTCATATTTTTAATATAAGCATTTAGTTACGTTATCATGCTCATTAATTTTACTTTTAAAGCATTTTTATTTTTATTATATAACATGTAAAAGGTTATTCCTTGAGAAGGGATAGTCAGATGTAGAATCATGGTTTGGGTGACGTTATCTAGGACCCAAGACAGAATAACGTATAGCCTAAGGACGAGAAGAGCTGACCCCAACAGTCAATGACGACAATTAATTAGGATGAAGCCAAGGAGGAGAGGAAGAAGAAGGAGAAAATATCAAAGGTCATTCCGTATGAAATCACATACAAATGCTTTGCCATTTCAACCATTTTTAATATAGATAAACTAAAACTTCGCCAGTGTGAATCTCAAAACAATTGTATTTTTATCTGCTACCATGTTGGATCTAGGCTCAATTTTATTGGCAGCTACAACTATGCAAAACAGGGATAACATTTTAAGATGACTGTTTAAGGTGACTGCTAGTAAAATTTCTAGCTATGAAGAATTAATGTCGGGGTAGGAGTTAGGACCCTATTAAAACATTTTTTATTGTCAAAGTTTCAAATTTTCAATATTTTCTGATTTTAAGGTCGGTAATAAAGAATATCTCAAATGGGGTCCAGATAAAAAAAACAGTTTTTGTCCAAGGATACTTGTATTGGTTGTTCAAAATCTGGATTTCATTGTGTGATTCAAAAGTTCATACATACATGAACTAATAATCGATAAAGGAACTTCATACATATACGATGCATTAATACATGGATAATTAATAACTGTAATTTCTGCAAACAAAAAAATTACAAAAAAGTAATGTTATACAGTGTGTCTGGTGATCGATCCAATAGCATAAACTATGATCAATTTCATCGACCTAATACCTCCTACATGTGAAAAAAAACATGTTTTTTTTAAAAAAACAATTTAACAATTATTATTTATTTATTTTTTCAATTGGTTGAGCAATTTTGTAGATTGACATTAAAAAAAAAAAAATATATATTATATCTATATATATATATATATATATATATATATAATATATTTTTTTTTAATGTATAAAAAAAATTAATAAAAATATAAATGACAAAATATCAAAATAAATTAAGTCTTTTGTTTTTCTAAATATTTTTTCAGCAATATTTTTTTATGTGATGGGAAATCAAGTAAAGGACCTCCAACCTGTGTTTTTTAGTTTATTTCACAATTTATGAGAAACGGCCGGGAGACATCAATGGCCGAAAAGCGCGAATCCCAGATATAAGATAATCTAAAGATTTTTAGTGAATAATCTTGGAAACTCCTAGACAACAATTTTATAAAAGTAATATACATGTATGTAAAATATTTTGGAATTAAATTTTTTCATACTCATTGTGTCATTCAGAATTTATAAAAAACAATTTATTTATTTATTAGAAAAACTAACACAAGTACAAATTTGGCTACGGCACAGATTCTGATAAACATTTCTTACGTTTCTTCTGGTTTGTGTCTTCTGGGGTATTATACCTTGTTATTACGACCTTTCTGGCCAACGTTTCGGATCCCATTGCAGGGTCCATCGTCAGCGCTGATGTGTGATGGACCCTGCAATGGGGTAAGAAACGTCGGCCAGAAAGGTCGTAATAACACGGCATAGTACCCCAGAAAACACGAACCAGAAGATTCTTAGTGGTCGTCAAAACCTAAGAACATTCTTATTTCTTGTTAAACAATTATAATGATAAATGTCATATACATAGTATTAGCCATTCTAAAACACCTTAAAAAAAACATTTATATATATACATTATTGTTCTAATATTTATATAGATCTTAGAAAATAAATATTAAATCTTAAAAACAAAATATTTTAAAAGTTTATAAAAAAAGACTCGAAGAAAGATGAAAACTTAAGCGGCATTCGGTACTCTGTACTGCACTAAGTTTGTATTCCAGTCTGAATTTCTTAATTGACTTTTTCTGAGTAAATATAAACTCCTCGCAATCAGAGTGATTTCTCTTAAATACTTACTTCGTTACAAGTAAAAAATATTTATTTTAATTATCTTCAACATTACCTAAAGGATAGGAGGATATTTTCTTACGATAGTTATAATAATTTAACTTAATTAATTAAAATTAGTTTTTCCTCTCTCGCTATAAACTAAGATTATTTGTTTATTTTTTAGCTTTATAATTTTTAACATGCTTATTTAGTTATAATTTTTATCATTTAGTAATGATAAGTTTTTAAATAAATTGTAATGATCATTATCATTTATTTAAATATGTATTAATAATTAAAAAATATGTTTTCACAATACGCAGACACAGAGACCTTTTTAAGCATCCTTTATAGTACTATGGATAGTATTTTTAATTAAAATTTCATTTTCGAATAATAATAAGGACTTTATTACAAAGCGTCTGCGAAAGAACTGGCACGATCGAATACTACTAAGTATTTGAGGATGGCCCTGTTAAAAGCCGCAACAACCATAGAACTTGTATGATGTATAAATGTGGCTGAAGCAAAAGTGGTGTGCCAGGATAGAAGAGTGTGGCGTTCAATCTTCTCTGCCTACCTCTGCGGAGAAACGGCGTGATGGTTAGTTAGTTAGTTATTTTGTAATTTTTTTACATACATACCTAAATATTGTTAAAACTTGCTGTTTATTTTAAATAGTTAATTCCAAAATCTAAACAGTTACCTAAACTTTTCGTAATAAACAACGATAATGGTCCATGACAAGTGAGAATAGTTCACTATAGAATTTCGTTGGTAGCAGAAATGCGCATTCCTTTAAAGAGGCTCTTGTTGTAATTCTACGAAACGAGGATTTACGCCAGGTGCAGGTGTCCTCAACCGTTCCCTTAATATTATTTTTACCTTGTAATGGAATAGAGAAGAATTATATTTTATAAAATTATATTATATAAATTTAACGTCACATAAAAATATATTCAATTCAACGTCAATTACCGATCACTTCATGACCATACTATTTTATAATAAAATATTACCTCCGGCAGAAAATCCACAAAATGGCAAAAAAAATAGCAACCGTGCTAAATAATGAAGCACTAAAAAATAAATTATCGTCTGAATTGTGGTCAGATATACTCCGAAACGAGAACGTTAATGAGTGCTGTGAAATGTTTTAAAATAAATTAATAAATTACATTAATAATTCGTAAAAATGTATCCCTTCTGGAAACTCTGCGAAATTTCGTAAACTCAAACTATGGATAACACATGGACTAGTTATATCCATAAGAAAACAAAGAACGACTTTACAAAGAAATGAAAAAAAATCCTCTTAACAAAAAAACTACGTAACCATTTCAAATCTTTCAAAAATAAACTAGCTTCTCTTCTAAAAACACTAAAGAAAAATATTACCAACTCAAACTAGATAATTCTGAAAATGATATTAAAAAAGTTGGGAACATGATAAATGAAATATTGTAAAATAATCAAAGGAGTAAAAAAATGCATTAGAATCACAAAACAAAATAATAATTCAATAAATTGAGTGGACGAACCAATAATAGGAGCAAACGCATTCAGTGATTACTTCGCAAATGTTGTTAGAAACTTAGCTGAAAAAATAACTGTCACAAATAACCGCACTAAAATAATTCTATAAATAATGTAGATAATAAACTCGATTTTTTTTTTACCCAACAGATCTGTCAGAAATTGAACAAATTACATTTAAAATGCGAGTTGGCTCTGCTCCAGGTTAAAAAAAAATATTTTTATACCAATCTCACATATCATAAATATAAGCTTCAAGACTGGAGTATTCTCGAACACGTATAAAAAAGCCATAATTACTCCAATATTCAAATCTGGTAGCCCGGAAGACGTCTCTAACTACAGGCCCATTTTACTTTTAACTAATATATCGAAAATTTTCGAAAGAATTGTAAAAAAAAGACTAATTTCATTTATAAAAAGAAATTTACAATAAAAAAAAATCAATTTGGATTCACAGAGATTAGGAATTTTTATTAATCTAAAGATAGCATTCGACAGCATTTTTCGTGGTAAAACTAAAAAAAGGGATAGATCTCTTAGCCATTAAATGGATTAAAAGCTACCTAACAGATAGACCTCAAATAGTACAACTCAAATTATAAAATTAGTTCTTATAAAAAAATCTAAACTCAGTAAAAATATTTATCATTATTAAAGTAATATTGAAAAAAAATCTACTTTTTCAACAAAAGATCTTTTAAAATTGTTTTCAGTACCAAACGTGGATGATATTTTCAAGCAAGTTTCCATAAAGAAAAAAACCTTACAGAAAACCAGGAATACTTCAAGCTTATGAGAAATGGAAACCAATTCGTAATGCCTAAATTTAAAACAACCCAAATGCAGAACCGCTATATTTATAAAGCCATTAACTACTACAATAATTTACCTTTCGAGATACGCTGCATCAGTAACCTTTCAAAGCAAATCAAAAAAATTAAACTAAAATTCATAAATCATTTAAACCTATAGCTTTTTTCAAAATACTTCAATACTTCATTATCAAATAACCTTTTATTACCGTATTATAAAATGACTCGTATATGTATCTATGTATATATAAAATAAGAACTGAGGCTCCCTCATCAGACTCAAGAGCTTCTCTTCACTGATGAGGTCTATATAACTACAAAGTATTAAAAATGTCAATTTGATATGATGATATTATATAAGAATTGTATTTATATAAATTAAATAAAAATAAAAAATAAGTAAAAAAAAACAATGTATTGCTAATTACGTTATCAAACTTCTTGGTGACTATCTGCCTCGCTAGGTATGTAAATATACCTGTTTTGAGGTAGATGGTCCATATAGTAAAATTAATCGAATCCAAATGATATTTTTCACACTGTTAGATTAGTCAGACCAAACAGAGAGCGTAAGTGAAATTTGCCGCATGCCTGCATCTAACATACGCATTTTGCTCTTCAGAAGTCCCTGTAAAATGCACAAGAATAAGACTGTAATATTGCATATGCCTCAAGTCTCATATACCTTGTTTTTTGTGAATTAGCCTCTGAATAGTACTTCTGAAACTAGAATACCTCTGAAACTATAATAGAATACCTCTAGGAGATAATATAAATACTGTTAAAAGAATAACCAGTCATATATTGATTAACTGCATATTTTTCAATTCATTGGCATAAAAGCAAAGGCAGCAATAGACAAAAATTAAAATAAAATGTTTTAAACGCTGTCACCGAGGATACTAACTAATAATTGATTAATGTAATGAATTAGAGTTTTTATAGTTAATATTGCTCTATCCCTTCCAAAATAATATTTCCAAATCACTATTAAAAGTACAGACAGCAATATCCTCAGAGTCTCAAAAACAAAGGCAGCAATATCCACATCAACCAATCAACCCAACCCCCAAGGATGTGTTCTATGACAAAATGCCCGCTTCATAATAATGTGAGAGTTGATGTCAATTTTAGAATGAAGCATTATAGCAAAGACAGCAATATCCAATTATAAAAATAGCAAATATCCACGCTTTGGTAGCAGACACAGGAATATCCTAATTTAAATGTAAAATATTTGTTTATACACGTATTATTTATTTATACACGAGGTGGCAATTGTCGGTAAAAACATATTTTCAATAAAATGTATGTTTCATATATTCGAGAAAAATTTCCTTGAGAATAACAGTTTTTTTGTATTTGTCTCAGAAATTATTGCTTTACTGAAAATCCTCTTTTATTTCTTCAGGGTGGCTCACCTATAGTGAAGAGATTCTTTTATCTCTCTCTGCGGATGGAAGGTGGATGGGTGCGTATGAAGAAAGCATTTTAACGCACTTGGATTAATTTCTATTTATTTATATGCTTTTACATGAGGTTTCATTTTTTACATAGAGTACATTCTTTTTGACAGGTTACACAGGGTTTATTTTGAAAAAGACGCAGAAATTTTATAGAACAATTGGGTTGCATCTATGGTTCTTCTTCATGCCTTTTCTGAAAGACGGGGCGGAAAGGTACACTTTGAGACTGAGCGGGTTATTCACGGCTGGATTTTCGTAGCGAATTTGCTGACGGCGTCAGTCCCGCGACACGACAGGACCGCCGGTGGTGATAATGATGCTCTCGTGCACTTATTGGGCGCAGGCTATCGTATTGGGTGACGCGCGGGCTCGCTCCAATGAGAGCCGCGGGAGTTTCTGCTTCTGCCCGGCCAAGATGCACATACCACGAGAAATAAAACGAGCTCTGGCTAATGGACGCCGGTCTCTTTCGAATAATTGTCTTTAATGAGCCTGTTGGGCTTGTTTCAAAGTGAACTGTGGGAGATTTTTGCTCCCAGCTTGTAGTGGCGCGCAGACAAGGAAGAGAAACGCGAAGCATTTTTAACGATCGACACATCCAGTGGAGGCGTCGGGAGTCTAATACTTTCAGCATACAGGGTTTTCGGCGCCCTGCTCGATCACACTTCCCGCTGTGGCCGTCCTTCGGGAGGGTCCGATCTCGGCATTTTTTTTTGGAAGCCGATGGAAGAATCCCGCGTTCCTTCTTGAAGGTTTCAAAGCGAGACGCCTGCACTGGAGTGCGAGTGATTCTGATTTAACTCGCAGCGCTGGGGTAGATTCTTTTCGTTTTTCTCGTTTCTGAGGTACTCCCGTTTGTACTCAAGTTAGGTCTTGATTTTGCAACTTAACAAAATATCTTAATGGAATACTGCTTTGCTGAATTGTTTTTACTCGTAAACCACAAACAGATCATTATTTGACAACAATAGAAAATGTTAAAAATAATACTAAGTAATGTGTGTCCACTAAATGCTGAATTCAGTATGATTATAACATACAGTGGTACCTCGACATACGAATTTAATTCATTCCGTAATCTTGCTCGTATCTGAAAGCAATTTCCCCATTGAAATTAATTGAAATGCCATTAATCCGTTCCATCCATCAAAATGCCATCCCAGTTGTTTTTGTTACATGTTTTTGAATAAGAAAAATGTATTTATTGATTATTAAAAATGCATTTATTGAGTATTAAATGACAAATATAATATAAAAACATAATAAAATAAATGTAAAGAAAAAAACTGGTTTTATAAAGTGTTACTTTCGCTTAATTTTCGTCACTGTTTTTCTCTTCACTGGTCTTTGTTTTTTCCCAGGCTTTCCTCACTTTCACCTGCAGGCCGTTTAAAAAAAACCTGTCCAAGGAGGTTTGTTTCTTTCTCTCTTTCAGAACGTTGCGGAAATGAGTTAGGCAAGTGTCATTAAAGAGTTGTCCGGTCCTTTGTCCGATGCAGACGCGCGGGGCGCATTCGTATCTAGTTTCAAAATTTTATTTTAGTAGAAAGCATTTTTTTTTTTTTAAATTTTTTTCAATTGTATAATCTTTCCACTTTCTTTGTTGTTGAGAGCGATGCTCTCGTCTTCAAGAAAGTTAATATTTTTTCTTCTATTTCTACTTGTGTTAGGACTGTGTCCTGTTGTTTCTCGTCTTCTACTCATGGGATATGCCACTCTTGTCGAATTCGCTGTCAACGTAGTGTCTTCAGTATCTCCTAATAGTTCTTCCCCTTTAGACGACATCCTCGACATCGTAGATCTTCGGAATTTCAGAGTTTCGTACTTTGTCTCTTATGGTTTCTCCCGCGATGTATCCGAGAGTTTACATTTCGGTGGTCCATTAAAGGTTCTTCATTCTCGTGGTGTCGGTTACTATTTCAATGTTTCAATAGTATGTCATGATTGATCTTACACAGGTATAATAGATTTTCATTTTACTCTCGATCAATATGTGTTTATTTCTCCACACAGGTTCTCAAACATCCCGCTACAATGGCAGCTTTATTTGCTTATTCTGTAACTTCTTCATAAAGGTCACTACTGCTTGATATTTCAACGCCCAAGTTCTTGAATCGCATTACTTGCTCTATTGTTTTATTATCTTATACAAGTTTGCAGCGGACCTACTGGCTGTTTTGAAGTTAATTAATGTACTAAAATTAATATTCAAGTATATACAGATTAGTTTTGGTGGTGGCTTTAGAAGGAGCATAGTTACAAATTATGTATGTACAAAGTAATTATAACGGAAACAGGTTTAAGATGGGACTATTTACTAAGTTATATAATTTCAATTTGTTAATGTACGAACATGAAAAATCTTGATGAATAGTAGTAAAATAACGACTCACACAACATATACATATATACAGTCAAAATAATAATAAAAAAATGTTTTAGGTGGCAGTTACAGCCCTGTATTTGAGTATATACTCAGTTTCCGGCCACTTTGCTTGGCTGTGGCTCGGTTTCAGGGTTGACCGGACACGGAAAGGGGTGACCTCACGAGGACTTATTTTCAGTTTACTCGTATCAAAGCATGTATTGAAAGCGTTGGAGTTCAATAAATATATGTTTTAAGTACTTATTTTAAAAAGAATAATAACAAGTATAATTAATGTTAAAACTAAACAAACAATGATCAATTTTATTTTTACTATTTTTTTTATTTAGGTAGGTTTACAACCTGTCGTCTGACTTTTATTTTCTGTTTTCAGTAGAATAAAGAAAGGAGTGCTAAGATGGTTTGGTCATGTAGAACGTATGGGCGAGGAAAGAATGGTTAGGAAAATATATGGAGCGAGTTTTAAAGGTAAAAGGAATACAGGACGTCCGCGAAAGACCTGGCACGATCAGATACTACAAGTATTGGAGGATGGCCCTGTTAAAAGCCTCAACAACCGTATAACATGTATGAATGAAGCGGAAGTAAAAGTGGTGTGTCAAGATAGAAGAATATGTCGTTCTACCCTATCTGCCTATCCCTACGAGAAAACGGGGTGATGTTTAGTTAAAATTTTTATTAATTGTAATGTGCAACCATTGCTTCAATAAAATGTATATATTATCAATATCCAGTATGTGTAAATTAAAATACATAAAGTGGGTGGATGACTAGGGAGTGGGGTAATAAATGGAATAACCACAAAGTTAATAGCTGATTGTAACAGTATAAATTATTTTTTAAAGTACATTTAAGAATGTGAGAATTTCAATTTTTATGATAATGTTATTATTAATTAATCGGTATTTTCTTACCATGTCATATTACTTAAGACATTTTTAAAATAAAAAAACATTTAAACAATACGTTATTTTCTTATCTATTTGGTCTAAGTAACCTAGGTATTCTATGTATCAACGAACTGTTTTAGACAGTGATCGATCAATCCGAATTTTAAATCTGTATAATGTTGCATTTTCTATGCCTCAACAAGTTAAATTATTTTTGTTATATACGGCTATTGTCAAGCGTCAAGTATTTTATTCATTTTACTATGTTTAATTTTGCTAATGTTATTAATTTTGTAATTTTTCATATTATAATTACTTAAACATTTAAATATGAAATATTTTTATATGTCGTGTTTCATATATATATATATATAATATAAAAAAATATTTTTATTTTTATTTAAAATCACACAATCGCGAAAATTTTAATTATCAAAAAGTTTAAAAATTACTCAAAGGTGTGTTTGTGTTTTTAAAATGGACAGCAATCGATGGAATAAAAAGCTCATTCGGAATTCCCACCTGTTGCACATCGTTTCGTGGAAAAGTAATATGAAAATTTTAACAAATCAGATGTCTATACGATTAATTGAACTGAAATTGAAAGCGAAGGGTAATAAGTATTGTTTTTATTTACTAAGATTATAATTAAATTTGTAATAAATTTATATATTCATTTTTAATAGCAACAGAAGTGTAGCCTAAGTATCCGTGTAAAAGAATCATTATTATAGAAAATATATTTAATTTGTATAAAAAAATTTAAAAAAAATTAAAGCAAAAATATTTTTGCTTTGATTAAGTTCAGTCGTTATGGGTAGTATTTTCTAAAATTAATTAATTACGAAAATTAAGTTTCTTTACATAGATAAGGCATTTCTCTCGTATTTCCAATACTTGTAGTACCGTTCCTTTTCTTCTTCTTCTCTTTTTTTGGAATTGGTCAGGTTTTCATTCTTTCCTGCATACAAAATAAAATAAGAAATAAATGACAGTCTTCAACTATATTTTCTTTTATTTCACATAAATCTAATCCATCTACATGCATTCTAACAAATATTTATAGTTGTTATATAAATTCAGATGATAATATGTAAAACAATTTTCTCGCGGAGGTACATATCGATGAATCCAACATTAATCCTAAGCAGTATTTAAATTAGTCGCGCCATGCAGACCCGAGTTTACCAATTGCAGGAGGCTTCGAAGGACAGCGCGCGCGGGGCCGCTATCATATGTGCGGGGTGCGGACAGCGAGCCTCCTGCGGGGATTATCTCGGGTGACATCAGCCGGGGGTGGGTGAGGCATTTTTCTCCGACTCGAAAGTTTTTTTTGCAAAATAAATTACACAGTCAGATTTACGTCCCAGCGACGAATGTAAAATCGATCGGTCGATGAATACGAATCGAATATCGGATCGATTACCGCACGAAGCTGGAGACGGCGAGATGTGGATCCCGAAATGAGCGTAATGCGGCTAATTATAGGTATCCGCCAGGTGAGCGCGCGACCGGCTCGCAGGCGGCGTAACGTATGTAAATACGTCCCGCCCCCTCGGGGGTGTGCCCGCCGCTGCGCGCCGCCGCGCGGGCACACCCCCGCGCGCTCGATACCGGCCCGGGCCGCGCACGCGCACGCCGCCCGGCGGCAGTTAGACTATGCCTTAACCGGGCGCCGCGACGCTGCGCGCGCCCCGGTCTGAGCTCCGCTCGGCGGGCCGCGGGTCGGGCGGCGCCGCGGGAAGCGACGCACGTCGCGGCGGCGAGACGGCGCGAGCGGCGCGGCCGGTGCGCGCACGTCGCAGCGCGCGTCGGCCGGCGGGGGCGGCGCTGCGGAGGCTCGCCCGGCGGCTCCGCCATAACACTGCCGGACCCTCGCCGAGTCGGACGCGTTCAGCCCCGATCTCAGTTCGCTGGCCGGAGACTACCGCCGATAGCCCCGAGTGCGGATGCCGGAAGAGCGCGGCGCGAGGCGCTGGTGGCGGTGAGATGCGCTGAAGCCAGCATGGGGACTGCGGCCCGCGTGGCCGCGCTGCTGGCCTTCTGCCTGGCGCTACTCCCGGGGCCCCTGGCGCTCGCGGGGTGAGTACCCTCGCTCACTTACCTACTTTAAACCTAAAGCCGCTACTATCGCCCGCTGCGCGCTACGCCCACCGTTACACCGCACCGCTGGGATGTTTCCCGGATTTATTTATTTTATTTCGGTGATGTTTTCTTATCCCCCTTTTATGTTTTCATCTGTTTTAGAAATCAATTAAAAATTATCAAAATATAATACAAGTTTTTGAAAAATATTTTAATATTTGTGTTATCAAAAGTGTTTTGAAATTGTTTTATCGACGTATGTGAATATTTATCCAAAACATAGAATATTTTGCGAGATTGTTGTTGTTACTTTACCATTGTAATAAAATTTATTATTTTTTAAATCAAATTAACATAAATAAAAAGTGATATAGAATTCATCATTGACTTCACTCGAATAAAGTTTCCTCGAACCTATATCGGCCCCAGAATATGTGTAGTAATTGACGTTTGAATTGTTGAAATCTCCATCGTTCAAATCTCCAATAAATAATACAGTTATCTGTGAAGTTAGTTGTAAGTACTACTGCATTGCACTGATTGGCCATTGGTGTTTTGATATACCTCGTACAATACACCGTACCATGTAAGTGGTATACGTCGTGTGTAAATTTTATATACAACTTATACCTACCGTATCGACGAAGGTAAATTATAGTTTACAAATCATGATAACATAATTTGTTAATATATTTTGCTAATTATAGTTATGAAAATCATTTTCAATAAATAAATTTTAATACTGATAGGTACTATTAAAAACAATTGGTTATAAATAAATAACTTCCATATAAGGATACAGTTAACTAACTTCACGTATTAAATTAATCAATCTATAGATTTTATAATTGAAACGTTAATTTCTTACCAAAGCTTTAATATTTTAGAACAAAACAACAAAAGTGATTTAAGTTGATTAAAAAAAAATTTAAGAAAATTTGAAATTCATGTTATAAAATTCTTAGGCAAACATGTCTACAACACGTCCCAAATTATCTCAAGCGACCCTATGCTTTCATTAATTCCATAGTATAAAGTCACGGGGGAATCAGCAAAATAATATCCTGAAAATCGACCTGCCGAGATATACGAAAAATAAACAAAAAAATCGTGTTGTTTTCAACATTCATCTGGTTTATTTATTGTCAACAATAAATATTTTCTTCTATACATCATAATATTTATCTTAAAAACAAGATGCAAACATTTATACATTCATGGAATCTTTTGTTTTTTTTCTTAATAAATGTTATTGTTTTCAAATTATTTTATTTCAGTTTATTAATGACTATGGCACCTTTATTTCTCCCGTGTTTATCATCACTTTTATAAATATTTGAATTTGACAACCATTGTATTTATAAAACCTCCAATTTCTTGAAATGTAATTAGTTAAATTTCTTAAATTAGATTAATTAAATTTCTTTAATTAAATTTGATAAATTATTTTTATGCACATAAATCATTTGTCGGTGTATTAACAAAATAAAATTAAACATTGTAGACATTATTTTTAATTTTCGCATTTACTTGGAAACTATTGCGTTAACGTAATTGAAAAGTTTCTTTACTTTTTACCTTTTTGCTCTTTTTTAACATTTTTGTAAAGTAAATAAGAATACAAAAAAATAAAAAGTTATGTAGTAAGGTTACACGGTTTTAGGAATATAAATATATTTTTGTGTAAGAAAAAAAATGTTTTCATGGTTAATTTTTAAATGCTCTGAGATTTGGTAATTTTTATAATATTATAATTAATCTTACTATTTTTACAAATAATTGCTTCTAAAATTATATTTGATTAACCATAAATAATAATTTATTACTTGTAAGAAGAAACAAGTGTATAATATAGTAAATACAGCTTTTAAAATGATCGAATATCGAAACATCTACGATATGTGGAAGCAAACCTGGATCTAAATATTATTAATATTAAAACGCATGACTTCTGTACATAATTACAGCTTTGTTGACCTTTTTGTTTGTTTTTCTAGCTGCTATCGGCTTAAAAGCCCTTTGGCTTATAAAAATTTCCATTATTTTATTTTTCCACTCTCGTTTATCATCCATTATTATTATTATTATTATTTGGACACAAATTGTTATAATCATCTAAACAATTGTTTGAATTTCCAGATTTTTTTATTTTTCTATATCATTACCAAAATATTTTCCTTTTAGGTATTCATGTACATGATATGTACATATCACCCACTCAAAATATCAACATTGCATATGATTTTCAATGGAATATTGTAAATACTTAATGAAATATTATGCCAAAACCTTTAAATATTGTATTTCTACCAAATTTACACCAATCTTCCTAAAGCATATATTAAACACTATTCCTTGTCTTTATTCAGTCTATTCTTCGACAACTTTTATACTGCATTATTCGAATGCAAAACTATTTCAATTGATTAATAAATCTACTGATTAAATTGCATCACCCTGGCGTATTCATCATCGCGTAGAACCTCTGATGGACCTTAGTTTCCTTAAGAATTTCGCTCTATTGGTATCTATGAGCCGTTTCTCTCTAATCACGAATTTTTTAGAAAAATATGCCATGGGAAATGTTATTGCTTCATCTTGGCTTAGGCTATCTTAAGCCTCATTTAAAGTTCATCAATGACTTTGGTGATTGCTTTTCAATTCAATCGCCGAACTTCTACTGTAACAAACTTTTAGACGCTTATGTCATTTTAGTATAGAACGTATTTTTATAGCTTTAACGCCAAAATTAATTTCTTAAACCAACCCAAAGTAATGGTTCCAAATTCTCCTTTCAATTAATTCTTATAATTCTTCTAGGTCATGTTATGACGCATATGTAAACACAGATATGATAAGCCTTTTGCATACTAAAATATTGGTATAACAATCGGAATTTTGTTCAATTTTGTGATCTTTTCTTACTTATTTAAGTACTAGAATTTCCCAAAACCAAATAAAAATTATAGATATACATATTAGAATATTAATATTTATACGGTATTATCTTAATATTATGTATAATAACTAATTATTTTTGATTTATTGACCGGCTTACATATTTCTTGCAAAAATATATTTATTTAGTTTTTCGAAATCCCAAAAAATACCTGCTATTTTTTCTCTGCTCACAAAAATTTTATAAAGATAATTTATGGCTGCATACGAAACAATTTAAAATCTATTTATTTTTGTTAATTTTTTGCTGATTAAATAGTTATCATTAGCTTTGGTAGGAATAAAAGCTACAAGGTTTTTATCTACATGGAAGCATCAAATTTGGGAAATGAAAGTAAAAATTAGGATTTTGAAGACAGGCCATCCTCTTGACAGGCATTATGAAAAATGCGGTATCTTCAAATCTCGGCAAAAAAGCGGTAAAACCAAAAAAAATAAGAGCTTTTTGCTTATTACCTCATAGAAACAGAGGACTTCCTTTCTTCGTATATGTATATAAGCTTTAATCTGACATCTTCAATGAATGATCTAAACTACTAAATAAACTATTCTCATAACTAAGGAGAACCATATCTCTCTTTCGAACACTTACTCTCTATCTCGTGTGTATAATGCTGGCCTTATTGTCTTATAATACATTGAATCCTGCATTTTTTCTACACCAACTCATACAAATGTAATGAATGTTTTTTTAATTAATGCTTACTTGAGAGCCATGTCTAATAACCAACTCATATATTCATTTTCGCCCCCTTACTCTAGAAAACCCGGGAGCCCAAAGCCCTGACCCTACCTTACACCATTTTTGTTGTTGTTTATACCAAGTTGATCTGGTATGCCCTGCCGGAACTGACAATAAGAAGGATCTCGGTAGTCGTCCCTCCGGCATTCTCAGAACGTGTCCCAACCAACTTAATTTAGATCTTACTATATGTATCCTATACAAGAGCATCATGCCAAAGATCTCACTTATCTCTGTACTTCTCACTTGGTCCCATAATGTTACTCCTGCATATGCCAAGATTTCATTTCTCTCTTATCTATTTATTATTATCAACTTATTTGTTTCTTGATCTCACTTTTTCGTATTTGGTGACCATATATATTAAGGTCAACCTATACACAGCTTTCAAAACATTTTTCGTTTTGACACTCAACACGCTTTTTTACCGATAGATTATAAATGTTACCCAAAACAACAATTCACTTAAATTATTTAAATTATTGTTGACAAGCAAAAGATGAAAAACATATACAAGTTTTGTAAAAATTGGCTCATGAGACTGTACATCTTCACTATCAACACTCTTATGCTTCACTATCGTTTTTACGCTTCACTTCTTCTTGATTTTGAATTATATACTGAGCAAAAAAATTTTTAATGAATTTTCACACATTTCAAACTTCATCCATTTCCAGCAATATATTTTCGTAATAAAATATTTCCTTGACATTATTTTTTCAACACGGCAGGCTACTCATGACCTGACATTTCAGTATTAAATAAATAAAGCGCTTTCCTTTATATATTAATTTAATGAGCTTGTACATTAATGTAATTATTCATTTAATAATTGAAACTTATTTATTTTCAAATTGTACTTGTTTCTATTATATAAAATTTATTGATTTGGTTACCACACAACGATCAGTTTTATAAGACTTTTTATTGATTACATATTATACCCGTCTTAACAGTTTGAACGAAAATTAATATATGATTTTTAAAATTCCAGAGACAAATTGATAAAAGAAAGAAATTGACAAAAACACAATTCATACAAATCGGTGCATTACTTAGTAAGGGCAGATAAAAAGTTCAATTAATATTTATAAGAAATAAGATGGAAGAATTAGAGCCGGTTGTATCAACTTCGAATAAAATAATGTTTCGTAAAAAAACAGAGATTTTTAGCGAAACGGGTGTGATTGGTGGAAAATGCGATAATCGATGCTATAAACCAAGTACATTTAAATGGTCGTCAAAAGTCTGTGTATTGAAAAAACATTCGCTTACCTTCGGGATGCAAGACTTTCCATGTCGAGGAACTGCAACGTATTGTCACTACGTTGACCATTTGAGATAAAAATTTCATTAAAATAGAACACAAATCACTTTATTTTCACAACTTTATTAAATATGAAATGTGTTTTTTATCCGTTTTCAATAAGCTTTAAATTTAATATTTTACAATGTTTCCCAAAAATCTTTGAGTTATACCTCGGTATGGGAAAATTCCGAGTTCATATGCTGGCTGTAACCAAATACTTTTTCGACACACAAATTTTTTACTCTATGTCTTTCAAATATATTCATATTATTTTTAATATCCTTTAGGCTGTTTTTCTATAGAATGTTTTAAAATTGCAACTTTATGGTTAAATATGTTCTCATTAAAAATGAATATATATTATTTTAATGCTCCACTCCTTATTCTACGGGTGTAAAAAGTATTTCATAACTGGCCTTTACGCTAATGAGTTCAGAAGGTTATTGTTGACACGATACCGAAAAGTTATTCTAAGCACAGCTTACTAAAGACTCACACCTTTCTGCTTCCATGAAAGGTACATTGATTTACTTTGCTTTTAAACTGCAGCTGAAAAGAGCGAGCCTCCATGAAAGGGTTTCTTTGATGTTATATTTTTTGTCTCCTAACAAAAGCGACACCTGTTTTCCAAAAATAACGATATACCTAAATTGGGGTTGAACAAAAACATCCACTATTCTATTTTATCTTGTGACTGAATAAATGCTGCCGTTATACAACTACGAGTATACCCTTGCTACCTCACAACCTTTCAGTTAATGATATTTGAGAAAGCAGTTAGAAGTTTAAAGAACGAGTTTAAATTATCTCCACAGAAAAATGCAAATTAAGTCTCGCTTTTTCAAAATTATTTGCAAATTTATGTGATTAGTAATTTGATTTCAGTGTGCTATACAAATATAACCTTGTTAGCGGGAGAAAAAATATGTGATATTTATGACAGTCCTTGTAGTATTGTGAGTAACACAACTAGCTTCTAATCCTGAGAGTTCCGGAATCGATTCCCGGCGTGGTGCTATTAGCTATACTGCCTTTCTCAAGCCACGTTTGGTGATGTGTAATTTTTTTTGTAATATTAAAATCAGGCGTGGGAGATGGTTTGGAGAGTTAAAAAAAATAAGTATAGTAAGTAATGTTTATATGATTTAAAGCATATACATATGAATGGGTTAAGATAAAAACATGCGACCCTATTGACCGTTCATGAAAATATGTAAGTAGAGTATTTTTAAAAATCATTAAGCTTGTAGTTGTACACATACGCTATTTGAAAAATATAGATACTTCAGAACATAAGGTTTAAATGATGTGGTCGAACATATATTGAATTTCTAAGCTATCAATTTATGATCTCAATATAAACCGTTTTATTTGAAACAATATCAGTTAATTTCAAATTTTAGCAACGTTTTTCTTTTACACAGATTTAATAAAAAGTTTTTTAATATATGATTAGTACATACCAACATTCTAGTCAGCTGTGATCTCTGAAAATTTTTGCCTTTGGAGAAAATTCGAAAATCTGTAAGCAATCATCATATTAATAATAATGAAAATTGGTTTGACAAAAATAAAATGACGTGAAAATTCTATTTTAATGGTTTTGGTTAGTAAAAAAAAAAATTGAAGATATGATTTTTTTTCGTTGATTCAGTACCTGTGCTTAAATTTCTTAAGGTTTACAATAAACATAACACTTCAAAATAACGCATAATTATAATAAATAAAAAAATTAGAGTAAACTTAATTATTACTTAAAATTGTATCTATATAATAGAATATTATAATTTCAAGTAAAACACTCTTGCAATAAAAATCACAAGTATCGCACCTTTTCTACATTATTAGTATTTTATTAAAAGGTTGCTTTCTACTTCGGTTTACCGCAGAATAACCCCTGACCAACCCCTGATAAACCTGACAACCTAAAAACCCATGACCAGCTACAATATACAGCTTACTGGTGTAGTGGTCATGACACTCGCCTAGTGATCTGGTGGTTGGTGGTTCGAGCCCCATTTCAGAACACTACCAAGTTAGTCATTTTTTCAGAGCACAGGCTTTTGGCTTAGTTTGAGTATAGTAAGAATATTAATGCGACATGTATTCCGTGTTCGCATCTTTATTTTTTTTAAGTTAAAAAGAATATTTAGAGATGTTTTCACCTTCAATTCCAAATGTCTTCAATAATAAGATTGTCCTACCACGGGAGCCCGTCTCCAGAGTCGGAGCCAGTGGTATGATACATTTTCAAATAAAAAACTTTTTCGTAATTCCGTAACATGGTCATTATTATATGGAATTCTTCGCGGTCTATATCTAGTCCTCCTATTTTCAAGACTCGGTATTTATATGTACTCGTGTCTACCAATTACAAGAAAAATATTAAAATTGTTTAAATACCTGCTTTTGAACTATTTATAGAAAATTCAATTTTGCATTCCATCATTAATAGAAATTAAATATATTCAACTTACTGTGTATATAATTCAAAGATTTGAAATATAGAAAGTAAATTCAGTGTGTTTAATTTTCAGAGCAAGCAAAAGGATAAATCTCTATCTTAAATTAAAATGTTCCTTTAATTAGAAAGTGTTTACATCCTTTCACACGACGACTTTTTATTAAAAACAAAAATGCAAAAATTAATTTTATAAAAATCATCCTAAGTTTTTAATTAAACGAACTTTTACGATTTTAAGTTCATTTTATAATGGCTATTTTAAGTAAATTTTAATGATATTTCAATATTTGTATTCGCCAGATGCATCACTGACTAAAGCTAATAGAATAGGTATGTTGTATTAAAAATAATGAGGATTCAAGTGAATAATGTGGAATTATAACGAAAAATATTTTTTTTTTAATGACATTTCTGTAACAAAAATCAGATAAGGTATTTCACCATTACAAAACATATAATTTCAAACCTTACAAATAAACTACTTCATATCAAAACGTAATACACAATGGCTAAATCTAAACATAAATTTATGTAGCGAAAAGTTGGGATTTAATGGGACGGAAGTTATGATACAAATTAATGTCAATGTAAAGTTTACAATGCAAATGTCAGCATTTACTTCATTTTACGCGATGAGTCTGTGCATTTGCATGAAACGCAGTTGCATTAAATTCTTCATCAACCATGTTTTAATACATCAGAAAGATAATTAAGATTTTATGATTCGTTTTCATACATATTACCAGGAAAATATTTCCTTTCCATGCGATTTTTCCTGGGTGATTTCCATGATTACAAATGATTCATTATTTGTTTTAATCTTAAGAAATTAATTGTGACATTAAAATGAAACATGAAACAAGCAGCTAAGCAGTCGGTTACACCCCGTGGGGGTCTGTAATCGGCTGTTGCCAATTGCTCGCTGTTACACAAAAAGGGCTGCTTTATGTATAATAATTTAGATTAAATTTATAAAGATTCTTATAATTTTTGGCTTCTAAAACCCATAAACATGCTTTCAAAATCGATTGTCAATTTGTCATTTTTTGCCAGATAATCATATTCAAAGACGTCGCATTGTTATACACAAAATGATTTTTTTACTTCTTATCCCTGAGTTTATGTAAATGTCAATGTGCTCACAGCGAACATTTTTGAGGTTAGATTAAGACACTCTTGGCCATACGTGATATTCGAGCGTTTACTGTTCTTCCGTAATATAGAATCAAAGTGTTTTTAATTCACACTGAAATATAACTTTTTTAGTAAATGCATTAATGCAGTTTCATTAAAACAAAAAGATAAAAATGCCAATATTTTCAGTTAAAAGTTAGATATTTAGGCGGTAATGACAGCTGGCAGTGGCCACTATCAAAAATTTAAATTCAAACCTTACAGATTTTTTTTTCATTTTTCGCGAAAATTTTTAAACATAAATTTTTTGGGTTGCTTACTAAATGGTCGCAATTTTAGCCTTCCATTTACGTTACTCTATTATTTAATTAATAACTTATCGTAAATGCATTAAACCAATATCATATATGTCACATAACTATTGAAAATCTTAAATGAACTAGGAGATATTTAACGGAATAATGATAACCAAATAGGTTTCTACAGAAAAGATATTTCATAATTATTTTTTTGATCCTCTTTATCCAAATTTTCTCTATAACCATGAAGCGTTTATATTTTGCAAACTGGAAAAAAATGTGTGACGTTATAAACGACGGTCGACGAAATCAATTTAATAGTTTGGGGTTAAACAAAGTTGGATCGCAGTGTGGGTCTTATTTATTTTTGTGATTGTACTTCGTATATTAAATAGCGTTCGATCACGCAACTCGCTGCCAGCATGCATTGCTGACACATGAGGTTTAGCGGCTATTAAAAATATATAGGAAATTTTTACAAAGCAGTGCTTTACTTCACGTAATGTCATGAATTATACAAAAAAACTTATATTTATCGTTTTGAATTATTGTTTATGTTCCCCTAGTCTTAACACGAATATTTTATCATGATTTAAAAAATGCTATTCAATTATTCTCCGTTACATTACATTATTAATTTAACTCTTCTTGGTTTGCAAAATATCCAAAATTTTAAATAAAATATTTAAGAATACTCGGATATCATTTGTCGTCCTATTAGAATTAAAAATAGCTTTCGGTTATTGTTTTATTGCCCACTAAATAAATAAACTGATCCAAGTTCAAGAAATCCCGACGGTAGTTTAATGGGTTTTCCTATTGATTTTATTTTAAATTAGTTTATGTAGAGACATTAACTAATTTACTGACGACTGGCAAAAAGCGAAGGAAAATGAGAAGCATATTAATCTTAATATTTAGATTATTTAAAAAATTGTAAGTACCATATTTTATTCATGACTCATTCATTTTATTAAATTGAATTGGTTATCGTAAAAATGATAAGTAAATAAAATGGTATTGTACTTTAAAATATATTTTTTATTTAACTTTGTAATTATAAGAGTGACTGCTCCTCTCAACTATTTGTAGTAGTAATAAATAATATTTGTATATCATATTGTGTCTGTATTACAAACTTGTATAAAAATTACATTTTAAATTAAAATTTTACACCTCGAAGTGCCAAATCATTCAGTGGTAATTTTTTTGTTTAAAGTTCAGAAATCAAAATTAAATGAGTAACTGGGCTCAACGAATAAACGTTTCTTGATTTTCTGTGGATTTCGATCAGACGTGCATGAATGCGATAATATTTAGGCATAAGGTATTTAAAAAAATTATAATAGGTTAATTAGATTATGTGAAATACTGCGGTAATTGATAATCTAAATGAGTACTTTTTTACTATTTCTAATAATAAAAGAAAGTGATTGTTATCAAACGATATAAGTTACCTGAAATAATGTGACGTGTATCATTACTTAAATGATCACGAATTTGATCGAGTTTGCTATATTTAGATTTGCTTATTTATGTATTATACATTTATATAAATGTGCTTAAAATTGTTTTCTTTTCTTCTGATTATACAATGAATGAAATGTTGTAACATTAATTGAAAATGAACCTGCATACAAACGTTTTGTGAGTCTAGTGATATTTAAAAAATGTAAAGAAAATAGACAGATAATAAAATAAAAATATTGTGTTTCTATACATATATATTTAGGTATCGTTATTGTCGAATATTGTTTTCAGATTAAAAAGAAATACTACTTTCTGTGTGTGTTTTGACAAGTCACCAGCATTTGGTGCCGAGTCCCGCGTGTGCAAATTCAACTCTCTGCGTAGCTTGGTTGTTTCGAAAGCAATATTAGTCAGCCACCGCCCACTTTCGGTTTTGCCAACTTGCGTACACTGAACCTCAATATCAAGGGAAGCGGCGCCTCGGTACCGAGGGACGCAGAGCCTTAAAGGCGAGCGACGCATGCGTACCCAGGTTCGGCGTCTCCGCCGGTCATATGCTCGGAAGCGTCGAACCCCTCGATACACCGAAAGAAGACTGAGACGTCTCATAACTTTATCTGGGGATAACGGGAATATAAGCTTCATCACAACCCTTAAAAAATATAAATAGTTAGAATATTTTCTAGCTGGTAAAATAGAATTTTCTCTTATTAAATACTCTTTCAGAGTTTTACTATCTATACAAGTGTAGTTTTCTCTCGAGATATATTTTAAATCCTTTACAGGTATTTCTTTATTACATTGTAATGTTCTCACTCCATCTGCATACCTTCGAATGGCTTTACCTACAAACCCCGCAGAACAAAACGGAAATAAATTTTCATTGTAGGAGGATGCTAATTTTTTTTTTCTTGAAAGTTTTAAGTAGACATCTCTAATTAATGTCCTTATAAATTAGCAATAAATCATAAAAAAATCCATATTTTTTTTATTTTTAAAAAATACATAGTTTTATATTATGACTATTTATTGAATTATTGTCGAAATCTACTACGTCGGAATGATATTGAGTTAAAGAAATCATTTATTTATGGTTTTTGTGTTTAATTTGTAGAACTCCATATGTATTTTTAGTGAAATTTAAAATAAATTAAATTTTAATAAATATTATTATTAAGTTCTACGGGTTAAGTATTTATATGTTTTACTATATTGATAATGGCCTTACAAGCCGAAACAGCTGTAACACATATAAATACTTAATCCGTAGAACTTATTAATAATATTTATTAAAATTTAATTTATTTTAAATTTCACTAAAACTAAAAATTAAAAAAATCAATTAAGGTGCGAAATTTAAAATACACTTGACTTTTATTTAAATTTAATATACGTATAAAAAATATGTACTTGTTTTCTAAATAAATGTATAATATCTAATATCTATAATTGATTTCTTATCGAATGACTTATATATAAAAAATAGTAAAAATAAACTAAATGAGAACGATTAATTTGGCTTTATTTTTGGTATAAAGCTAATCATCTCGGCATAGGTTTATTCTCATAAGTGGCCCTCTTCCTATATATGTATGTGTTTTAGTTCATGATAAATAAATGAAATCAGATATAGATTAATATATAAATAAAATGTAGAAGCAATAAATTAATATAATGATGTAAAATTTGAAAAAAACCTTGTATTCAAAGGCCTCGGTAGTTAGTTTAGTACTATATATTATATATTAGTAATACCAATATATAATATATAGTTGTAATGTAAATGTTTTAAACAAAATAAATTGAATTGAATGGTTTCTAATAATAACTAATAAGCACTTGATAGAATGAAACTACTTAGACGTTTTTTCTTATTTCCGATAAAGATAATGTAAACGACTATGAAGGAGCCCGTATTTGCCATACATGGTATTAAAAAATAAATTATAAATTTTTTATTCCAGAAAAATTTAACTTTTTCTCTTGTGATATCATCAAAATTAATATATTTAATATTGAAAATGAAAATCATTTCACGTGTATGAATAACAAATCCAAAAAATTACAAATTATTTTGACAATCCGGATTATTTTAATAGTCTTTAATCAAGCTCCTATCAAACACCTTTATTATAAGATATTATTAGATATAAGATATAAAATAAAAAAATTGTGACGCACGTTGCGTAAATTTGTACAGGTGAACCTTCAAAGTATCACCGATTCCCAAGTGCTTTTGTTCTAAAAATTTTCCCTTTTATTTGAAATAAGAAGGAGGCATAGAAATGAAAAGGAGTGTCCATAATTGTGCAACACTCAATTAATGGTTATTTATTAAGAACCATACTTCAATTGTTATTCATCGTTTTGAAAACAGTAATATATTGAAAAATTTATTAATGTCCTTACAATTGAATTGGTGAACGTTGCATTGCGTGAGTGTCTTACAGGTTGTAAGCTCTGGTCTATCGTAAAAGAGACTTCCTTACATGTCTCTGTGAGACTTCTATAATTCATCTTAATTAAATAATGATACCGCAGTGGACAAATCCAGTAATTGTGTTCTCAGAACATAAAAATAAAAATATCAAATCATTAAAAGTTTACGATTTGTTAATAAAAAAATTTAACACGTCGTCCGTACGTCTTCACTTGTATAAAATCCGTCGGTCCGAAAGTTTTTGCCGGCGATGTGATAAATCTCCTCACATATTGCCGGCCGGACGCGAGGCGTATGCAAACCGCGGTGCAGACTGGCGTATCAGTAATTTTTCCAGCATTTATCTTCCCGCCCGTCACATTTTCCACGGCGCTGGGCACAATCTCCGGCGCAGCCTTCTGCCGGTCGGGGTAGTTCGCGGGTCCAGCGAAGGCTTTGTCTGGCACCGGCGCGCGTCGCTTCCGCGCCGGGCGCAGCGCGACGGGCAGGGGCGGAGCGGCGGCCGAAATAGGCCGTCCTGAGAAAATTGGCCGGGAGCACTGGCGCGGCCCCGTTCCGTTACATTAAACTCTAACTCGACTAAAGCTCATTCGCGGCGACAAAAATGCGACGCGGAAGTTGTTACGTCATCCGCGATCGCCGCTGGATCTTGCTTTCGCAATTGTGATAATCTGCGCCAGTGGTGTATCTCAAATCAACAGGTGAAAGCGCTGACCAAAAAATGATGTTATTTTTTTTATTTGTTTGGAAATATAACAGGTACAAGTAAGCTGTATAAAAGTAAAAAGTAACCCATAAAAAACAAGTTTTTACAATTTACTCCCTTTGTCATTTTCGGGTTTCGTGTCTACCATATGCATCTGAATCTCCATACAACTTACTGATTTGTATGAAAAAACCATTAAAAATTTGAAAAATCTAAAATTATACTATAATCATTATTTTTTTTAAAGAAAATTAGATAGATCTTCTTGATCGTCGCTATGAGTCTACTTGCAAAGTTTCAGCTCGATTGGATCACGGGAAAACGGTTAAAAATCGAGTTTTCAATCAAAGTTTTTTCGTCAAGCAAGCAAGTAGACGCCACGATTTAGTATAAAGGGAGTAATAATCAACCTGTATCGAACATAACTTATACCCTAGCATATTTCACATGGATATGAAATAATCATATCTATTAATAACAGAATTAAATAAAAATAGAATAACTTCCTCAAAAAGAGCAAAGTGGTTTTGTGGAGCCATTTTTTTTTGGGTCGCAATCCTAGGATTGGTCTGCATCAAGCACTCTCAAGCTTTCTCCACTCCTCTCTGTCGCCCGCCAGCCTCTCCATTTCTTGGTAGGTGCTACAGCGCACATCCCCGATAATCTGGTCTACGTAGCTTAATCTTGCGCGGCCTCTACGATTGTTGCCTTCAACATTTCCCTCGACGATGGTTAAAAGCAGGCCCGTATGCCTTATATTATGGCCTATCCAAATTGCTCGCGCTCCTTAACTCCAATGGGGCGATTCTGTTAAGGAGCCGCCTTTTTTTAACCCACCCTCCTCAACACCTCGTCGTTTCGGATATGTTCTGACCGATGGATCCTCGCCATGCGCCTGTAGCACCCCATCTCAAAGGCCGCAAGCCTCCCGGACATGCTCTGTCCGATGGTCAATGTTTCGTTTGTACAATATATGTACAGTATACATAAATAAAAATGTAAGTGTTCGTTTGTATAAAATCAATAATTTCTGAAAGTTCTTCATCGATTGCTTTGAAATTTTGGCACAACGTTGCATTCGATAACGAAGATGTTTTTGTATTGAAAGTTCTTTTTGACACAACGTTGTATTCGAATTCGCATAAATTATTTGAAGAAAAGGTGCAGGTACCTACCCTTTCAATATTGATAAATGTTTAGGTATAATATTTTTCAAATTCAAATTTTTTGATAAAATTCGGTTATCTTTGCTAAAATAAAACGTTTCAACCGATGAGAAAGCGTAGCCAATCTTATTGCGATATCTATACCTATAAAACTCAATGTTTGTCTGTCTGTCTGTTCTCTATAAAAATCTAGACCGTTTGTCTGATTCGACTCAAATTTTGCATATTAATGCTTTAGGAACCTTTACCCCTCCCCCTGCTACATTTTCAATGTAAATCTGTACCGTTCGACCGATCAATCTCAAAATTCGACTAAATGTACTGTTAGAACGCTCAAAAGTGACCCGCTGGGTCCCACGTCACAGAAACACTCCAGGCTTGAGTTAATCACAAAGATGTATTGTGACCTCATCGGGATCGAACCCAGAGCCCCGGTACGAGAAGTGAGTGTTATGCCCGCTGGACTACAGGGGCTACAATAGTTACATTTGTAAATAAAAAATATTAAATTAATTGTATAAAAAATAAATATATATGTAATAAAACATTGAAATAAGTGAAATATTAAATTAAAACGTATCAAGATGTGTTAAAATTAATTTACATCTTGCGTTGAAGAGTATTAGGTACGTGCATTATTAAATATTTTACGTAGAATCATTTATATGAGGACATAAAATATATACCGATGTCGGTGAACAAGCTGTTATAAACTCGGAACATTTTCAATATGGATAAGCGCAATCCAGAGTTGGTGCGAGCTACAGGAATATGAAAGAGGCATTGTGATTTTGTTGCCCTTGCCGGGACGTGGATATACTTTCTAAGTGATCAAAAAATAGATATTGATCTAAATCTTAAATGAAAAAACCCAAATATTTTTTACATATTATAATTGAAGACCCCATGGCAAGAAGTTGTTAACTAACATTCAAGTCATTTTGAGATAATTAGATATTTGCATTTAGCCTTTGAAAAATATGTTTTATTGCTAATTCAAGATTAATTTTTATTGATTTATGTCACTGAAATATCTAAAAAGTATTAACAAAGTAAATAAAAACGTATTTATGGACAAAAAAATAAAAATATACAAATTTTCCCTAAAAAATGTAGTTAAGAACCATTTTTTCGCCTCTATAACTCATTTTAATAGAATAACACCTATTTAAAATTGGTAAAACACTAACATCAAACAACCTTTCAAATGCTTTCCGTTTTTACCATCCATTATCCAAAATTAGAAAATACCTGGCATGTTAATTAATAATACAAAACATGTTATGTACCATTTAAAAAAACAAATATATGATAGTACTACCAGAGTAAAATTTATATTAACCATAAATATTCCAATCAAATTAAAAGGGTGTTAATTTCAGAATGATGGCATGAACATGTTATTATTGAAGATAACGTGTTCTTCCCATTAGTAACTGATTTGATTTTTATAAAAAAGTGTAGTTAACATGTTCATCCCTATGATTTGAACATGTTTAATTATTTTTAAGTTCTGAACTTAGGTATTTCCAATGGAAATAGCGCACAATATTTAATTGAGACGGCTTATAAACTCATTTTTGACAAAAATGTTTGTTAACTTTTTGCCTTGGGGTCTTCAATTGTTACACAGCGTGTGCATTCAAAATCAATTTTGTATTAATATATTTTTAAAGTGGTGTAGCAAATGTAGTCTTTACATCACTACCCGTGAAAGGATATAGGTTGCGAGCGCAACGGTCACAATGCTGACGCTAGATCGGATGCCTTAACTTCATTGCATTTCATTTGTACTCACCCCTGTGCCGGTTTCCGGTATGTATCGCCTTGCGGACACTGCTACAAGTTATTGTACTAATAAAAGTGAGGCGTACAATGGATTATGTATCCAGATTACAGTATAAACTAAGATTATTATTTTATTACTAAAGTCGTGGTGCTCAGTTAGTCTATTTTACGCGCGGTAGGATTTCTGTATCTACAAATGCGCACTCCCGTAAGTTAAGGGAGAAGTCGGGTTTGAGCTGCGTGCTGGTTGGCGGCGGCGAAGCGAATGGCGCTGCTTCTGGTAACGTCCTGGTCTTCCACTTCGGTGGGTAGTCCTTCACTTTCTCGAAGGTTCGTCGGTCCCGTCGGGCCGCTACTTGCCGCGGCTACGACTACCGACCCCGAGATGTCGCTGGTGTTCAGTTTCTATCCGCCGGGTTCGCCACAGTGGAAACATATTTTTTACATTACATAGGCACATCATTAAAAAATATGTACTTTATAAAATTTTATGATGAAAATTTAAACACAGAAAATAAGATCGTCATGGGAAATGAGGATGAATGAGAATATATAATTGGCCAGGTTTTCTGAAGGTGCCGTATAATATATAATATGTAGAATATTCCCCATCAGGAATTTCGTTTTCGTCAAATTTTTCCGAGATTTCGTTCGCCGTGTAATAGAAAATCACAAACTTAATAAAACGAAAAACGATATGAAGAATTATGCATAATCAAAATAGTACATTTCCAAATCCTTAAAACATTGTCAAATTGCAATTTGTATGCAATTATTTATGAGATTTGCAAACGGATAATTTCATTTTTAACAAACATTTATAGAAAAGATCATAAATGAAAGTCAGTCAATCACGTATCATAAAGGCAAAAAAAAATAATTTAATAATTTTTCAAAGCCATTGCATCATATCTAATATGCCAACACTTGTCTAATTAACTCTTTGAATGAGATAAAAAATACCACGTCAGATTTGAATGAAATAAATTTAAATGTTGACGCTATGGATTTTGGCGAAGGCTCATTGAGGGTTCCCGGTATCCCACCGAGCCAGTCCACGCCTGCTGGAAGGGTGGTATTACTAAAACATGTCAGTATGTAAATGTTATCAGCAACATTGTGCCCGGGTAGCGTCGTGAATGCGAGCGAGCGGCTGTATTGACAGTTTACTTTGTCTCGCAGAACAACGCGCTTTGAATCTTGATGAAATTGAATATTTTACACGGAAGATAAAGAATTACATTAAAATCAAAAAACATATATTTATTTTAGAAAAGGTCTAATAATCGGTTTAAATGTATTATTTTTCAAAGTACTCGAACAGCCTACGCTTTTTACGAACAAACAATATAATCCTTGGACCCCACACGTACATACATATTTGATGAACAATTTATATAAAAAAACATTATAAATATACAAGTAAAAACTAACGTGTCAAAATCAAAATTAAGATGCCGTGATTGGCAATTAGATATATTTTAAAGTTGGCAAAAATGATCAAACAGGCAGTCTTTCCTAATAGACTAACTTTAATGCAAAGTTAGTCTATTTCCATGTTATCTATGCATAGTAGTTTATTATGTACAAATGCCATGCACTCATAATTACTGATATTTTCGTTTTCGTATGTTTGTAATCTGTAGTTATTCAACATTTTCGGCAATGATTTGTCTTCCACAGGCGTTTTGCTAAAACAGACACAATTGAAATACTCATAAGTCAAATTGCCTACTCAAGGCAGTTCAATAGTGTGTTATTTACCGATACATGGAGTGAGCAATATCTGTGAGAGAAATAGACAAACTTATATGTTTGCTTCACGCTAGAAAGAGTAGTACTTAGTACCGTGCACAATATGTTGTTTTGTGTCGTTCTTGGATATGTTTTAATATTAACATTTTAGAATTGTAATTTATAACCAGCAATTCGAAAAAAGGTTGCTTCGAATTACAATATTTAAACAAGAAAAAACTAAAAACTGTCAAGTAGATAATTAATAACTGTAATTTTAGCGATTGGTGTCAAAAATATCGCAAAATATGTTCATACTTACGTGACTAAATATTTTTTCTATGAATAATTCAAAATACACTTTGTTTGAATTATTGTTGTTTGTATTTGTATTTCTTTACCTTTTCTAAACACAGATAAGTGAAGCTAATAAAAGCTTACAAAAATGAATAAAATCATGGTTAAACTTAAAAAAGACCTATTCGCAGCCAGGCTACTGAAATTGTTTTACTTGTATTTGGGTTTATGAAAAATGAAGCAAGGGAATACGGCTATGCTTTACTTCACTTAATATAAGAGAAACGCATTTCTAAAGCCATCAGTGTGACTTTGTACAGATAAACGTTATTTACAAGAAGCGAAAACGTTAAAAGAAACATCAGGCCAAGTACGTTCTCATCTCCGAGAAATAATAAAACAACAAAAAAATCGAAATCTAACATAGAGGACATTTGTAAGGTAAAAATTCGTAGTATTATACATATCGCCATGTAACCGAAAAAGAAATGCCGACTGTGAGAACCTTGCACTCAAAAATTATTGAAAGTAAGGTAGTACACATAATCCTGAAAGAGAACATTGTTCTCGTGTAGACTGTTTAATCTAATAAAGTGGTGAAAACAAAGTGATTTATGTTTTATTTTAAGATAGTCATTCGTAAATAAGGATTTCGGTGGATATAGTTTGAAAATAAGCGCTAAATTATTCCTTATTTGTAAAATTATTAAAAATGTAAAAATCTACTGCCTACTATTATATATTGTATTAATAAAATATGTATAAAGTATATTCATCAGTGATTATATGTACAAAGCTATCGTAAAAAGTTGATCCTTAAATAAAATATAGCCAGTTTTCAATTATTTGATTTTGGATTTGATTATTTGATGATCGTGTATATGAAGTGCTCATTTCCCAACTCCATACATAACAAAACATGATTTCTAAGATACTAATATTTTTATGGCACGATATCATGTAAATAAAACAATAAGAAGGTTACTTTATTTAGTATGGATTTATGTTATACCTACAATAAATCATGTGTTTGAACGTATATTAAAATGCATCACGCTAGTGTTGTAAACTTTTTAAATCCTTTATGTTAAGTTCACCGCCGCGCCGGTCTTGATTTCTTGTGGGAAAATCTTGGACGTGAAAATAAACCCACTTCTTACATACATTTGTGGTAACACGTATACAGGGTTATTTGTAAAACATTAATAACCTCGCAGGACTATATTCCTGCCTTGATTATGAGTCGAAAATGTTCAAGCTATTATGACCTAATATCAATAGTTAAGGAGATATGCGACATCTAAGTTTGCATTTTTTTTTTCAATATTTCTGACTTATTTTTTGTAAAACGTTGGACTATCATTACATCGAAGTAACTTATATCGAATATGAAAAATTCATTCCCTTCAATACAAGTCAAATAAAAAAATAAAAGCCTTCGAATTCCAATTGGAATATTTTCAAGGTTTTTATCATTTTATTTAACTTGTATTGAAACGAATGAATTTTTCGTAATCGATATGAGATACTGTAATGATAGTCCAACGTTTTACAAAAAGTAAGTCACAAATATTGAAAAAAAAATGCAAACTTTGATGTCGCATATCTCCAAAACTATCGATATTAGGTCATAATAGCTTGAACATTTTCGGCTCATATTCAAGGCGGGAATACAGTCCTGCGAGGTTATTAATGTTTTACAAATAACCCTGTGCAATGCATAGAAAAAAAGTTATCTCAGATGTTTGGGCACATACCTACTTTCTGGTACTACTATAAAATTATTTAATTTAAAAATTATTTATTTATTTAAAATTGCTACAAAACAAAAGCTAGTTGTTATACTGTAAAATATTTTGTATGTTGTTAATTTTTAAAAGTGAAAAATTACCAAAGCGTGGCTTTTATAATTAATATCTACTGCATATTAGTTACTATACATTACATATCAGTTAAACCTAAAAGGACATTGATATAGCAAAGTGTTGGAGTGGTATAAAATCTTGACGAGTTTCAGTGAGTTTAATTTTTGAGTTCATCCAGCGTTGTCAAATTATTTATTGTCTTTAGATTTCTTGTCTATTATAAATATTAAATCAATCACTCAACAGATAATGTCTGTTAAGTGATTGATTTAATATTTTTGACGTCTAGAATTTTATAAACCTTTGAAACAGTGACATCGTCAATTATTTTTATATTTTGAAACCAATTAGTTTTAGGATAAACAGATTCCTTTTTGGTGTAATGTAAATGTTTTGTAGACGAGCCTGCCTGAAGAGATAAATCGGTCTTGTTTTAAAATAACATAAAGTATTTTTTAAATGATTTTTCAAATATTTACAACAAACCATAAATATTTTTGTAAGACAGGATAATCAATTAAGATGACTGGTTACTCTTAAAAGCTGCCCACTATCGTATTGTACTTTTTTTAACAAACAGACGTCAACAGTCATTATTGACTCTAATAGATGGTCCTAGAGTGACATTTAAATACATATTTTATGAAAATTTTGATTTTGATATAATTACACAATATACTTTTTACAGTACGTATCATTACAGTAACTAATATCGATTATGAAAAATTCATTTGTTTCAATAAAAGTTAAATAAAATAATAAAAACCATGAAAAAATTCCAATTGGAAAGTTTTCCAGTTAGAATTGGAAGGTTTTTATCATTTTATTTAACTTTTATTGAAACGAATGAATTTTTCATATCAGATGTAAGTTACTGTAATGATATTTCAACGTTTTGCAAAAAATAAATATCTCCTTAACTATTGTTATTAGATCATAGTTGCTTGAACATTTTCGACTCATAATCAAGGTAAAAATTCACCTGTAAAGTATTGCGGACTAGCTCCGTTACACCCTGTATAACGTTTCGACATTTTTTAGAAGATATATATTGTATACGTGTATATATGTAGGTAATATTTCACTCTACAGCCATCCAAGATCCTTTCAGAAAACAATTTTTCAATCCAAAATGTAATGAATTTAAATTCTGATCTCATAAATTGAATTCGAATGACATGGAAAGTCAGACGCTGGAGTAATATAGGACCAAGAGATTTTGCATCATCTCATTTTATGTCTGCTCGGAGCGAAATTCAATAAATTGTATTATATATAAATCTTTCATACATTTGTAGTGCTCAGGATGGTGCAATCCATATCTCTCATTTCTGTGGAGAAAAGTTCCTATTTCCTTTTCCTCGTTGCATTTTGAATATAGAATCTTCTCCAGTAATATAAATCTATACAAATATGATTCGAGCAGCAGTCTCAAACGAATATGCAAATATAATGTCGTCTACTTGTAATGTTATACTTAAAGATATCAATGTAGTAACAGCCAAAATATTTACAAATATAAGTATAATATCAGGTTGATGGATTTTTGGTTGCGAAATTTTATCTAATATTTTTATAGTTTTAACGTGATAGATAAATATAAGAAAAATTATCGGTTATTGATTGTTGCAGATTGGCTTTCGGCTGTATTGCCTGCTACTTGTTTTTTTTTGAAACTGGAAATGGAAACAATTATAAAATAGATACGCTGCCGTGTATGCGTTCGAGTTTGATACACTTCCAACAATGGTTGGCACATCTTTACCTTGAAATTAAACGTTAAAAATATACTTACCTGAAGAAAAAATAAAATTTATGATTTTATTTTTGCTTTATAATGAAGTATATTTACAGGGATATACACATAATTAAAGGCGACATCAATTCGTTTTACAGCACCCGAGAGGAATGATTAATCAAGTAGAATAAAAAAACAAGCTTTTTGTTTCCATGCACGAAATAAATATTTTGTTAATTAATATTCTTTTGTTTTCATAATTATCTATTGCTTATTTTCATTTCTTCATTGAATTATTTATAGTCAACCTAAAAGCTTTAATGCCCGTTATTTTAGATATAAGATTATTATTTTATTTTATTATTTTATCTATTATTATTTTAACACAGTAAAGATATCGGTACATAAGAAATAATTATATTTATTTACCGATATCTCTATAAAGATATCGGTAAATAAGAAACAATTATTTTTCTTGCTGCATTCATAATATTAAACGAGATAGCTGGTAGACGCTTTATCTTGAATGAGATATTTCAGGAACGGGAGCAAAAAGTAAAAGTTTCCCGGTTTATCGCGACCCTTACGGCAGGGTGGAAACGCCACGCCACTCTGCGGTACCGACTCGTGCCAAGAGTGTAGCTGGCACCTGCAAACATCGCCCCCGCCCGCCGCCCCCGTACTACCCTCTAGTACCTATCGTCCGGGCAAATATTGTCAAGTGGACCCGGCTGCTAAGTAAAATAAGGCGACGACTCTACGAGAGACGGTAAACTTCCGACCCTGGCTTGTCGTTGGCGTATTTCTCCACACTTGGTGCAGATATTTTCGTGAATTAAAAAAAAGTTTTTTCAAGGCATTTTTTATAATAATTTTAACGTTTTTATTATAATGAGGTATGTTTAATTACATTTTATTTTATTGGCCCTTTTTTACCACTGCTGGATGAAGGTTTTCCTAAGTTCCTCCAACTATTTAAAGTACATTATTATTCGTAGCCACGTATTTTCGCACATTTGATGATTTTTAAACATGCTTTTATTTTGGTTTACTTGTCTCATTGATTGTCTCCAAATTGAATAATCGAAATATGAAAAACTTCCCGACTAGCGAGCTTTAGCTAGAGCTTTAGAGCATCTTTCAACATTTGTTTATTTCCTAAGACATTGCAATATTCAATTTTTTTTTATAAAAAAGAAATAGAGATGCGAATACGGAATACGTGTAACATCAATATTCTTACTATTTTCAAAATAAGCTAAACGCTTGTGCTATGAAAATAGGACTAACTTTCTGGTCTGGAGTGAGTGGTTCGAACCCGCGACCTTTGGATCACGAGGCGAGAGTCCTAACCACAGTGTATCTAATATGTTTCTATAATTGTATCTAATATGATAATCGAATATATAACATCGAATATATAATAATCGAAATATAAATAAGTTCCCGACTAGCAAGAGCTCTGAATCTTTCAGCACTTGTTTATTTTATATGACAATGCAATATTCAATTGTATTTAACAAGTTTTTTATTATTAAAGAGGTATAATTAAATTAAATATTTCATACAGATAAAACAAATAAATAAAGACACCACCAATAATATTGTGACGGTTGGAGTTAATTTATTATTCTCCTTCTAATTAAAATTTATTTTAAACTAAAATAAAACTTCTATTTAAAACCTAATTAATTAATAGAAAAAATATTTAGCCGAAATATCACTGTCTATTTTTGCGATATTATCACATGTTGCTAAAATTCCAGGAATTAATATACCCGACAGTCTCTATTTTTGTTTATTATTAAAATTAATCTTGCAATGCAAAGAAAATATATAAAAGCGTATCCACTAAAACTTATTTTTCTTATTTATTATTGATAATAAATACAGTATACACTGGAGATCATATGGTGAGCTGTAGATGTACTCAATTAATGAACAATTTTTGTTTAGGCAGAGCCGAAGATTACCTTTCAAAATCTATTTTATTTCATTGTCTTATATAGACATAGTTATCCATTTGTTCAAGCTGGGTTACATCAACGTGCATACTTTTCGAGTCAGACAATTATTAATTTATATACATTTAACACAAACCAAAGTAGAAAATTTTATTTCTCGTAAAGTTTTAAAATATGTATGTTTCATTACTTTTAGATAAATTAAAATAATAAATTTCAACTTTTAGTAAAAATTCTGCAGTATAAAAGTAATAAACAGTATAATAAATTTGTTACTCTACGTATATATTTTCTGAAAACGTTCAACAATGTTCTTTTTTCCTTAGCAGTTCACATAATATAAGTAAAAAGGCTTCGTCACAGCATTATCCTAAGGACAGTAATATTTTGGATCATGAGAAAGAATAAGTAGTATTATACTGACTTGGAAAACTAACTTTATAACTTTTATACCACCTTGGATATCTTATGTCTAGCATAAGAAGAGAAGTACAACGTATAATATTTTATCTTGACATACATCAATCCCAATTTTATTTGGACTATAATTGTTATTCTTCTGGCCAAAGCTATCTTATGTTTTAATTGGACATTGTAAGTTTTTAAATATCTTCTTCTTCTTCTGCTTCATCTATGACTGCGTCCTATCATTGCTCGGAGCCTGTTATAGGAATACAGATGTCCAACTATCACGTCATCTTTTATGTGGTCTTCCTGGAAGTCTGGTACCAGACGGCAGCTTTTTCGCTGCTATGCTCTCTCTCACTACTCTCTCAGAACAAGCTCTCTCCACACGATCTCTCCAGTAACGTCTTCTAGATATTCCCCATCGGACAATATCCTCGACGTCACAAGTCCTTCGTATTTCGGAATTCCTCACTCGGTCTCTGATTGTCAGTCCCGCAATGGATTGGAGAGTCTTAATCTCAGTTGTTCTTAGAAGATTTTTAGTTCTGGTAGTGTCAGCCCTTGTCTCGATACCATACGTCATGATTGGGCGGACGCAGGTCTTAAATATCTGCACTTTGTTCATCTTGACCATTTGTTCGTTTCCCCAGACAGCATATCTCAAGCATTCAGCAACAGTTGCGGCTTTTTTTGCTTGCTCTCTTACTTTTTCGTAGAGATCGTTACTGTTGGATATCTCGACACCCAAGTATTTGAAGCTCATTACTTGCTCTAGTATTTTATCGTCAATTGCAAGCTTGCATCGTACTGGCTGTTTTGATGTCACCATGCCCTTAGTATTATCATCTACGGACATTTTCAAGTTGAATCTTTATGAGGATGTATGAAATTTGTGCAGAAGTTTTTGAAGATCGTCTTCGGAGTTGGCTATTAATACCGCATCATCAACATAACATATTATATCTATCTTTTTGTCTCCCATATTGTAGCTTAGATTCATTAATTTGACATCTTCTATTATCTTATCCATGATGACATTGAATAAGAAGGGGCTAAAGCTATCTCCCTGTCTGATGTCTGCGGCTGGGATTTCTTTCCATAGATCACTGTTTATTTTTAAAAATAAGTTTTATAATTGTTATACTAGTATTTAAACTAAGTCATCCAAATATAGGTTTGAATTAAAATAATTCAAACAAATCACTATTTAAAAATATAAATATCTAACTATTTTTTTTATTTATCTATTTATTTTTTTTACATTTTTGTAATATTTCTAGTTCCACAAAACGTTTAAAAAGACGTTTGTCTACATCCTCATTTTCACAATTTAATGTTACACAGTTACGAAATAATATTCATTTTATAAACAGAAGAGATAAAAAACAAAAATAATTTTAATTACAAAAGCAAAAAATAAGTGTTTAATACGTAGTTAAAAAATTTACGTAACTTTAGAGAAAAAAAACATTTTCACAATTTAATGTTACACTGTTAAGAAATAATAATAAATAATATTCATTTTATAAACAGAAGATTATATTTGTTATGAAAACTTAACATATTTATATTATCTTTTTTATTCTGTGACATCATTAAATATGATTAAATTTCAGTTATTGCAATCTTTATGTTTTAAATATATACAGGTATGGGATAGTCCTCTGTGTTTTAAAACTTCATTAAATAATCAATCTACCTTTATTTTGTGAATTTTATTAATAAATTTTATATAAGGTAAAATATTTACTCAAATGTATGTTTTAAACATCTGTATAAGAAATAAAGAAGGCACAACCAATTTTTGATAGACAACTGCACGTGCATATTCTTATTAATGGTCTCTGACTTCTAACGTTCGTGACATGACATCCTAAAAATATATTTTATATTCAGTGGTGAGATATTTTATGTGATTTTCCTTATTTCTGTCTCATTATTTATCTATTGTCATACGAAACTTATCGTACAAATGATCATTAATAGTTCGATGTTCTCTTACCAAAGACACATTTTTCTCAAAAGAATTTTATTTATTACATTACCTAACCTAAATAATTATTCAAGGAGTACAGGAAAGTGATAAAATAAAAATACATACGAGAACTCAATTCTTTTCAGTCCTCAATATCAACTCGCACGTAATTGATTGAAAAACAACGAACAATTTAAACTGAGCAATGCTTAAATAAAACTCACTTGCACCAAAGAAATAGCTTTTTGTAGAATTATGGGCTGTTATTGATAAGAGCGAATATATATTCCCTAAACAATTGATTAACTTTAAATTAACAATAAATTTTAAACTGATTAAAAAATAATTATGTTTTGGATCGATCGCATTTAAAAGCCACAAGTATTCGGCGTTAAGGACACAAACCGAGTGATTAAGTGAATATGTAGTTGAATTAATATGGAAGTCATCAGTCAACGGTGGTATGCGTTAAATCACACGGTAAACGAAACTCTACGATGTCAGATATTCAATTATACAAACGCTTTAAAGGCGAGTACTCTAGAAAATGAATAATGACCAGCTTGGTAAACTTTACATTTAAAAAAGTCGAGAGATGAATGATCTTTTAAAAGAATTAGCCATTCCTTTAACGAATTGTCACTGGTAATGAAAAATGGGTTGAAAAGGAATAAAAAAATATTGATAAAAACTTCAATGAGCGTCCCAAAGAGAAATATCATTTTGGTCTGAAAATCACTACTTTTCGAGAATTAAGTGTATTTTCTTGGCTGACAGTGGTATTGGCCGTGAACTGAACTGGAAATATTACGCATACATTTTTGTGTTATCGGATTATATATGGTACAAGCTGTTCGTACCTGGCGTTGCACAGGTAAAGGATTAAGTTGAAAATAAATTTGGGGGGAAAAACAAAGGTTCATTTTGAATGGTACAAATTTGCATCGAAAATATATCAGGGGAAGGAGACGGAGTAAAAGAAGAAGAGGAAAATGTCACCTATGTTACCCGCCGGGTCCTAAAGAATAAGTTTCCAAATTTTGAGTCTAATCGGTCGAATGGTACAGATTTGCATCGAAAATATATCTGGGGGAGAGGGAGGGGTAAAATAATAGGGGGTAAATGTCGCCTATGTTATCTGCCGGGTCACAAAGCATAAGAATACAAAATTTGAATCGAATAGGACAAACGGTGTAGATTTGTATAGAGAACAGAAAGACAGACATTGAATTTTATAGATATTGATTTAAAATAAGTGAATAAGGTGTAGATTAGTTAAATAAAACTTTCTGGACAGTAATAAAATTACGGATTGTTTTCCGTACGCTGAAATTAAATAATTTTAAAAATGTATTGGCCCCGACAACCGCTAATTCTAATTACACTATGATGAAATGAAGCTAATTTCCAGTCGAATTATAATAATTATTAAAAACTAAAATTTAAATCATAAATATATAAATAAAGTCAGTCATACTTTATTTTGAAAAATACGGGAAAATTCTCTAAATTTAATCACTGATATCCAATTTTATAGTGAAGCATCTATTTTCTCATTTGACATGCTTTGAAATAACCAAATAACTCGAGTTGACATCACGGATGGTAACGGGTATTTTAATATCACGATATTCTGAGGGTTCAACAAGATAAAATCTGAGAAATTCTTGTGGATTTCGAGTTTGCAATATAACGAGAAACATAGATAACTATCCATTTCAACTACAAACGGGATTTCATTAGGGGAATATCAGATATCCGAGTGCTGGAATGAAAATTCTGGAAATATTTTTTCAGCACATTTTTTTTTTTTTATTAGATACTCTCGCAAAATCGAATTATAAAATGCATGCATGCCAAAGTATTCCAAATAACAAAATCTGTGAAATGAAAGGGATTATTTTCAGATTCCATGAACATATTTACAAAAATAATTTATCTTGGGCATAACTTCGAATATTAGACACGTCAAATTTTTGCGGTGTATAACTTTTCAGACCATGTTCCGCGAATTGAGAATTCACTTTAACTTTTTGCCACAATTTTTTATGTTCCGAAAACCTTTGTTCTAAATTTTTACCTATTTATCCCTTTTAACTATACTTATTTACAGTCATCACACTCTTGTTTATATACACCGCTTTTTTTAATTTGGGATCTTATCTTTTGCGTTATTTAATTAAGATGCGGTATTATTTTTAATTCTAAATGTTACAATAGTTCCTGTTTTTGTAAGTGTATGCAATTGAGAAAAATAATATAAAAGAAAAGCGGTGTGGTGATCAGGAAGAGGAGCGATGGTTTATTTTACAGTCGAGTTTTGCAATCGGATTCTAATAAGTTACTAAGTAAAATTTTATTCAGTTCGAACACAAAGATAAAGATTGTGTAGACAGGTAGATATTCACTAATATTTTTTAAATACGGATGTCTATTATATTAGGTCCTTACATATGAAATTGGCGTTTAGTATGGGAGGAACATAAAGCCGATTTTTTTTTATTATAATATATTTATTTAATCAAAGTACGTACCATTGCTATCTATGAACTTTTGCCATCTCATAGGTAGTTCATCGATCCCTTTACTAAAAAAACCATTCGGACAGGAATCAATAAAATCTTTGAAGGCGGTTTGGACTGCCCCATCGGAGTTGAATTTTTTCCTTTGCAAGAAGTTATCCAAATTTCGAAAAAAATGGTAATCTGTTGGGGCAAGGTCCGGAGAGTACGGTGGATGTCTTAGACATTCCAATTGAAGCTCCTCTAATTTGGTAGCCGTCTGTTGTGCAGTGTGTGGTCTAGCGTTATCATGAAGCAGCAGTGGCCTAGAGCAATTAACCAGCCTCGGTTGTTTAGCAGCTAGCTTTTCCATCATGGTTTGCAGTTGCTGACAATAGACATCTGCCGTAATCGTCTGGCCAGATTTAAGAAAGCTGTAGTGAACGACACCAGCACTAGTCCACCAAACGCTCACAAGTAACATTTTTGGAGTCAATTTTCGCTTGGGGCATGGTTTGGCTGGTTCGGCAGGGTTCAGCCATTGCGATGAGCGCTTCCGATTATCGTACAGGATCCACTTTTCATCACAGGTAATGATTCGATTTAAAATCCCTTCATTATTGTGCCGGTTGAGTAATGCAACGCAGCAGTCAACGCGCGTTTGTTGATTTGCTTCACTCAATTCGTGAGGTACCCACCTTTCAAGCTTTTTCACCTTACCAATTTGCTTCAAGTGGATTAAAACAGTTTATCACTAACACCGCAGCCTGCAGCTAACTCGGATGTGGTTTGCGATGGATCCGCTTCCACAATAGCCTTCAATTCTTCATTATAAACTTTGGTCTCCGGCCGTCCACGGGGCTTGTTCTGCAGGTCGAAATTTCCAGAACAAAAACGTTGGAACCAAAAACGCACTGTGTTTTCTTTTGCGGCACCGTCGCCATACACATCATTAATCCTTCGAGCCGTTTCTGCAGCACTGGTGCCACGGTGGAACACGTACTCGTAAATAACGCGATATTTCAAGTTTTTCATTTTGTAAACTGAGTGACGCAAAGAAAAAAACAATTGAGGAAAAAACAAATGAATTATAATTTTCAAAACACAAATACATGAGTAAATAGCTGTATAAATTTGGATTTGGAATTCCTAACCAAAGAGAAGATATTTGAGATCAAATTTGCCAGTACGGCAAAACGCCAATTTCATATGTAAGGACCTAATACATCAGTAATGTTTTTATTTAAGAATGCAGAAAATTTAATTATCTTGATGATTGAATTTTGAATAGAAGGCCGTTTTTAATAGATAATAATATTATAGTTTGAAGTAATTTTTGATTTAAGTTAAGGTAATTGCAAAAAAAATAGGCTACACTGTATATTACGACTCATTTCAATTACAACAAATCGCTCTCCAGAGGCAGATAGCCTAAATAAAACAAGAAGATAACGACTCATCTGGATTCAGAAGATTTGTGGTAATTAGATTCCAACTATGGATGTTAAAATAATTCATTGGAGATAATTAAGTCTAACATGAAATAAATAAAATGAAATAATATAAAATATCTAATTAAATTCACTTATTGTTGACATTTTCAGTGAGAAATACTCCGCAATTGCGGTAAAAAAACCGAGTCACTTTGCGAGTATAATTATTGAACATTTTTAGCTTAGTATTCTGTGTTA
>JADDOH010014426.1:0-64435 GCA_016648135.1 Agrypnia vestita | reverse complement strand
TTTCAAGCTTTTTCACCTTACCAATTTGCTTCAAGTGGATAAAAACAGTTTTATCACTAACACCGCAGCCTGCAGCTAACTCGGATGTGGGTTGCGATGGATCCGCTTCCACAATAGCCTTCAATTCTTCATTATCAACTTTGGTCTCCGGCCGTCCACGGGGCTTGTTCTGAAGGTCGAAATTTCCAGAACGAAAACGTTGGAACCAAAAACGCACTGTGTTTTCTTTTGCGGCACCGTCGCCATACACATCATTAATCCTTCGAGCCGTTTCTGCAGCACTGGTGCCACGGTGGAACTCGTACTCGTAAATAACGCGATATTTCAAGTTTTTCATTTTGTAAACTGAGTGGCGCAAAGAAAAAAACAATTGAGGAAAAAACAAATGAATTATAATTTTCAAAACACAAATACATGAGTAAATAGCTGTATAAATTTGGATTTGGAATTCCTAACCAAAGAGAAGATATTTGAGATCAAATTTGCCAGTACGGCAAAACGTCAATTTCATATGTAAGGACCTAATATTTGGTTGTTCTCTTTTTGCTTTCAATCATCATACATTTTGTTTTTGAAACATTTAAGTTTGTTGTATTGGAGCCATTTTGATATTTCCTCCAGTTCTTTATTTATGATGTAGATCGCTGTTTCTAGGTCACTATCCTTTATGTATATTAAAGCGTCGTATGCAAATAATCTTATTTTACATTTATTTGGTACTGATGTAATGTCATTTATGTATATGATAAATAATAATTGTCCCAAGACGGACCCCTGTGGTGTTATATGGCGCGTTATTCTCGCCGCGCAGTTGTCTTGCGCGCATTTGTCGAGAGGCCACACAAACGCTTGCCAAACGAAGGTAAAACAGTAATTAAAATGTACAATTTGATACAACGTCGTCTTCCGTAGGCTTACACGTATTTCGCTCGAGTTTTAGTATTCCGCGCCGCGTTTCAACAATTTATTGTTGGCAATTTGTCAAAAAGCTTAACACGGACAACCGTAGATTGCAAAGATGGATCCGCGCTGAAAGTGATGTTAACCTGGGAGGAGTTGTCGTGTTTCAGGATGTAACAAGCAAAAAGTTTTCACACGGCGTACAAAAATATTGTTTGGAAAATTTTCAACTAAAATAACAATGATCCGTTAATGTTTTGTAATATTTTTAAGTGCTTTATTTATTACTAAGAAAACGAGAAGACTTGCTATATAAAATAAAAATGAGCGCTAATTTTTTTAGGATTCAACTGGCCAACATGCTTAATAACTGAAGCAAACACATTATGAAAAAAACTAACCCATAAAAACCAAGTTTTTGTTTTACTCCCTTTCTTTGTAAATTAGGTTTACCATCATGTAATAATTGACTGAAAATGAAACATGTCTAGACAAATATCTATGTCAAAAATCTCTAAAAATATCTCTTTATTATTTGATTTCTTCCCAAAAAACCGAAGTGTGCTGTCATCTGTGAACCAATTGTCATAAATTTTCGAAATTCGTAGTGAAGTACTTATTATACCTACCGATGGAGTAATTCAAATTTTAAATATTCCGTGACGTTATCGGGCCGCCGGCGCTGTTGATAGTAATCAAACTTTTGTAATGATTCCAATTTGAAAAAACCATTAAAATTTCTAAAAAACCAAAATTATACTATAATTATTTTTATTTTTTAACGAATATTTGATAGATCTTTTTGATCATCGCCACGAGTTTGCTTGCAAAGTTTCAGCTCGATTGTATCACGGGAAAAGGGTCAAAAATTGATCCAAAGTTTTTTCGACGGCAAGTCACAAGCAAGCAAGCAGACGCCACGTGTTAATATAAAGGGAGTAAAAACACCCAAACTTGAGTTAATAATATTGATTTAATGTGACCCCACCGAGAATTGAACCCGAAACCATCAGTTTGAGAAACCACAGCGGCAGCAAAGAAAGAGCTGGCGCTGATTCCTCACCTCTTCATTGACCGTAGAAACATTTACACGGGTTTAGCTTTGTAACCTCAACTAATATGTGATATTTATAGTATTATCACGGGAAGTGCCTGTGCGAAGCAAATGAAAACACTGGAACTTATTTATCAATTTAATAATTATTTTAATAAATTCACAGAGTCACTCGACACAAATAAAAATAAAGCAATATTCTTTAAATTACACTATTTTGCAATTAATCACTTTGTGAAACACTTTATTATCGCTTGCTAGAACATTCCGTTCACTGCACGTCCGTCGCTTCAAAAAATCTCCATATATAAAACTGGCAACTGATTATCAGTTGATAATGGCCTAAACAGCCGAAACGATCGTCCTGTAAGAGACTAATAAAATATTGACTCTCATAAAAAACATTGTGTTTTTTTAATTTTTATATTTAAAATAATGCAGTTCTTTGCAATAAATAACGTCAGTGTTCAAAAAATTAAAAAATCTCCATATCGTTGAACGTCAAAAAAATCATGAGCTTTCAGCGGCACTGGCTCAGCCTTTTATACGAAACACGTTGGTTCTTCGAACCTTTTAGACCATTATACACATTACCAATGTTTTCGAGAATGTCCTAGAATTTAAGGAATTCTCGAGAGACTGATTCTGTTGCTGTCCTCGAGAGAATGACAGTGCGTTATCATAAATATTGTTACAGTATAATTGCTCCTTATAAATCACGTATGAAGTGAATTATATCAAATTATATCACCTGTATGCATTCTTATCACCTTTTTCCTCTTTAATTGCTGACTATACGCTACAAAACACAACTGTAAACTTCGCGATACAAACATGATCACTAGTAGCATCATATTCCTCATCACACTATACATTGGTAACCATTACCAACTATAATAACCCTACCAAAATTTCAAGATAGTTATAAACATATTTTTAAATGTCTCATTTGTATTCTATAATACCTAATGGAGCTGGTAGAATAACTCCACATTACAGAGGAAATCTAAGTTGAATTCTATTTTTACTTAATTTATTTAACTTCTTTTTAAAGTCCAAGACAGCGAGCCTTTCAAATGCGTTAAAAATATAATTTGTTACCGATTATATAGTATCTCAAAAATTGTACATATTTGAATGAGTATTTTTATTATAATGTATAGGTATATATACATATTTATTTTGTAAGTAAAGGATTGTTCTCACGGCGGGACAGTGAATGGCTCTTTTCTTGCAGCCGTGCTGCCTCGCAACTGTTGATACAACCTGTGCGGAACGGTATGGTCCTGCACGTTAGTTGACAATAATGTCAACCTGGTGACGATTGAGTAGGAATAGTAAGGACAAGCGGTGGGGACCATTCACTGTTTTGAATCATTTCAAAATACTGGAAGTCTGATTAATTACACGAGTATGTTCGAGAACCTTCCAGGAATGGAAAAACCTTCCACAAATTGAGAACCTAATATAAATACCAGCGCCATCGCATGTCAAATCACTTTCGTTTGATTGTAGCGAAAAATCATATATAGGCGAACGGGTAAGCAAATATAAATAACCAGCGAATAAAATTTACAAGAGTACTTACGCATGGAATATTTTCAAATGCAAATTACGAAATAATATTCCAGTTAAATTTGTGTCCAGTAATCTATTAACAAAAAATAGTGAATTCATTTTAAAGCGGTTATAAACCTGGCATGCTGAAATTTACGTAGAAATGTGATTTTTTACTAGAAGATTTATCATAATTAGAAAATTATTTTAAAAAAACCAACCCATGAAAACCAAGTTTTTATTATACTCTCTCTCATTGAATTAGCTTTCATGCCTACTGCACGCGTCGGGGTCATTACTCATTTGCATTGATTCCGATTTGAAAAAACCATTAAAATTTCGAAAAATCCAAAATTATCCTATAATTATTAATTTTTTTTAAACGAAAATTTTTTAGATCATTTTTATCATTGCCACGAGTATGCTTGCAAAGTTTTAGTTCGATTGAATCACGGAAAAAGGATTCAAAATCGATCCAAAGTTTCTTTTAAAAGAAAGCGTGTAAAAAAGTAAACGAAGAGCTAATTGGTTAAGTAGTCATGACGCTCGCATAGTGACCTGGTGAACGGTGGTTCGAACTCCATTGCAGGATACCAGCAAGTTTGTCCTATTTTTATAGAACAAGCATATAGCTTGTTTTGAGGATAGTAAGAATATCTGTTTAAAAAAAAATATTGAAAAAAAAATTATTGGCACAAATAAAGTAGGTACCTATATATTAAACTATTATGTAATTAGAAAATAAAAGAAAATTTCTTTCTCGTGTAGCTCCTTTGCCGTGACTGAGATGCAACATTCCCCAGTGCATGTTTGACCAAGATAAAAAAGAATATATATTAAAAAATATAATATCTATAATTATAAAAGTTCAAAAATTGTCATTAAAAAAAATAATTTATTTACCTCCTTGTAAAAAATCACCCGATTTTCAGGCTCCCGGTGTGGATTAGGTGCTTTATTTAGATTACAGTATGAACACATGTATTCCATAATACATTTTCTCTTCATAATCTTCTAGACCGATTTGATATTACGATTTGTATGGAAAATGCTGAACGTTTTCTTCATTTCAATATCGAACAAATTCACTAAACCATGCAGACTTTGGCGGGGTTATGTCGCATTCTTTTGGTATTTGAAATGAAATATGATATTAGGGACACCTGTGTTTCGACATAAAACATTTATATGTAAAATACAGCCTGTAGAATTGTACCCTTCTAACATTAGAACTTGTATTTCAAAAGCAGAATTGAAATTAAAATTTTCTAATAATTTTAATCTTTCCTTTCCGACGCTGTAGACTTATTAAATTGAATGGATATCTCTGGTGGAGGTGGCAAAAATCATTTATTGATGAAACTGAAGTTAATTTGTCAATTCCACGCATGATAGACTAACATATATATCAAAGTTTTGGAAATTGTACAAATTATGGTATCTTTTTATATTAATTTAAAAAAACTTAAGAACTTTGTATTCTACATTGATTGTTTAGAAATGTTTCAATACCACTGAATGCTGATGAAAAAAGACGAACATACATAAATCAAATTTTTAAAGAATTTAAATGAGTACTTGTTGGTCTTGTGATAAGGACTCTCGCCTCGTGATCCAAAGGTCGCGGGTTCGAACCTCACTTGTGATAAACCTGACCTAACCGTGTATAAAGCGGTTGAGCCTTGGATCACCGAACCGAAGCTACCAACTAAATTTTTTTTTAAATCTAACCGAAATTAATAAACCATCTAATATAAGTTCTAATTCAGATACGCAACCTAAAATACTCTTATTGATCTCGATCGTACTGTTCCGAAATACACATTATAAAATAGATAATAACCTATAAGTATCTCTACGTAGATAAAAGGTTAGAATTATTCGTTTTGAATGAACTGAAAGGATTATTTTGTAAGAACGCGATGCGGTCGTAATGTTTCTTATCGATGTTTAATTAATATCAAAATCCTATTAAGTTATCGCAAGTTTCATTCTAAATGCAAATACTACCTAATGGCTTTTATCCTAGTTTACCAGGATATCTCTCTATACTAGATTATCTATTAAATGGCTCATGATGTCGTCTTTTTCCTAATTTATAAATAAATAAATCACTATACTCTCACTCAATTACTATAGAAACGTCGAAGTCATTGGCTCGTGATATCGTCTCTAGTCTATAACTCCCCCTCCAATGTGACGCACGTGGCAACCCCAACATTTCAGAAAACGCGTTGGAAATTCCATATTTACACATACAAAGACAATAATACACTTATAATTTTAACTCGGACTTGACTACAATACATATAAAATTCATTGTTTAGAGTTTCCATTTACTGGAATAACCAACCATAACAGAAACGTAAAATATCTGAAAGGAAAAGCACATTTACATATCATTCCGTTTTTAAACTTGCTTACTCTTGTTGGCTGCTTCTATATACAATTTATAGTTTGGAGAAAAACACATAATCAGATTGCTTCAGCGATTCGCCTCTGGATTGGTCATCTTGGTAGAAACTGTATCCATCTGCAAACCGAGAGTCCAATAATTTGAAAATAGGTCCACTTCCGAGTATGTGGCGTCCGTCGCTAACAGCACCTCACTTTTCTCGTCAGGAATCCATTTAACAAGTTAAAAAATGAATCTATGGAAAGGAGGACTATGTCCGTGGGCAATGACACATCCTCGGTTTCCGCGCTAAAGGGGCCCCATCGTCCCGCCCCTTTAATGGCCATGAAAAACCTCCTTCTATACACCCTCTCTGGCGTCTCCCTTACCTTGATAAACAACCCGAAGCCAAACCTCGATATAGCCACGTAGCATGTTCCATTGCCTCGACAAATCGTCAGCATTCCGAAGAAAATGTAAATCCAAGGTATACCAAAACTTTAGGGATCACTTGCGTCTAAAGATTAAGTTGGAAGATATTAATAGTGGCACCTAATTCTTTTTAGGGGTCCTTGCGTCTAAAAGAATGTTGGTTATTAGTTTAAAGCTGATTATTGCAATTTATCCTCTGTGGAGTATAAAGATAATTTCTTGGTAAATGAAAATGTGAATTCCTCCTCGTAGAATGAAGACAAGTATGTTTAACCAATGGAACATTCCACGTGAACAGAATATATTAACCATGTGTCAATACATTCATAGATATCCAAAGCGTAGTGAATAAATCTACCTCACCAACTTCCTATGACCATGTGACTATATTTATACAATAATTAAACGAGTTATCTGAGCAAAATAATTCGTGTAGATAACGGGAATACTTTATTTCAAATATCGTTGAAGCAAAATTTAACGTCCGAACGAAATCGCAATATTCAGGGGTGTATCCTGAATCGGTTGCGCATAATTAATAACCCGATTCACTTTCTCTCCCTCCCGTTCATATAAGTCAGAATGAATTATTTCGCAATCACACCGCTCTCACCCAGAAGATTCTTCCTTCAATCAAGTACAAGCGTAATTTCGACCCATTGAGGAATGACCCATCTGTACTTCTTGAAATTCCCTAGTTAGAACTAGTTCTTTATATATAGGGAATATGCACGTAATTATGGATTTTTGTCCTCATGATTGAACGTCTCCTTGGCAAGAAGCGGGGCAAACCCAAAACAATCAACCCACTTCATTCGCCCCCTCTCTTGCGTTCAAATGATTTGAATTACGTCTAATGGGATTAAAATAGATTGGTTCTTGTCTTTTTCCACTCCATAGTCATATTATTTCAATCCTAACTGCATTATTTATAATGAATCTAAAATATCGTCATAATTTTGTTACTCGAAATCAATATATATGGATTATTCTATCTGCCTTCACGCACTCCTGATGCTGAAGGCATCCCTACGATAACTCTTGTTTGTTCTAGTATAACTGATCCATCAGAAATCACGCCGAACTAATTCCGGGGGTCAACAACACAGACTTCGGACCAAACGTCATACCTAATGAGTTATTTCGGGCAGTTTCCTTTTTAGGAATATAAAGCCTTACTTATAAACCCATTGTCGGACGTATATCATGGTCTTTATACTCCATGCTTGCTACCACCAAAACTGAACGATGCCATCGCAAGACGAGTCATGTTATTTCAATCCTAACTGCATTATTTATAATGAATCTAAAATATCGTCATAATTTTGTTACTCGAAATCAATATATATGGATTATTCTATCTGCCTTCACGCACTCCTGATGCTGAAGGCATCCCTACGATAACTCTTGTTTGTTCTAGTATAACTGATCCATCAGAAATCACGCCGAACTAATTCCGGGGGTCAACAACACAGACTTCGGACCAAACGTCATACCTAATGAGTTATTTCGGGCAGTTTCCTTTTTAGGAATATAAAGCCTTACTTATAAACCCATTGTCGGACGTATATCATGGTCTTTATACTCCATGCTTGCTACCACCAAAACTGAACGATGCCATCGCAAGACGAGTCATATTATTTCAACCCTAAATGCATTATTTATAATGAATCTAAAAATGAATTGGTTACCGCTTTCAGTCAAACACTGTCTCTTCTCATATTCATACAAGTCGGAATTAACTATTTCGCAACTACAGCGCTCTCACCTAGAAGTTACTTCCTTCAATCAAGTATAAGCGTAATGTCGACCCATTGAGGAATGACCCATCTGTACTTTTTGAAATTCTCTAGTTAGAACCAGTTCTTTATATATAGAGAATATGCACGTAATTATGGATTTTTGTCCTCATGATTGAACGTCTCCCAGGGGTCGAACGACGCAATCTCAAAACAACCAAATTCGACTACATTTTAAATCCTCTTTCAAATGATTTGAATTATGCTTAATGAAATTAAATATGTATCTTTCCTAAGAATATACTGCCTACTTCGATATTAACTGTAGATAAATTTGCTTTAGAAAAATTTTAGAACATTTAGAAACAGTTTAACAATACTATTATATAGACTAAAAAGGTACTCATCCTGAAATCTTGTAGTGGCTTGAATCCGTAGCTCAGAAGGCCCTTCCTCCAGACTCTGCATAAGTGTGAATCTTGTTCCTCCAGCTTCCCATTTGGCACATATCTCTTCTTCATTCTCTCGATGGTTATAAATACATTTAAAAGAATCCTAACTGTTTTTATTCCAATAATGAGATCCCGATTTAAATTCAAAAATGATTTTAAAACAATCGAAGCACAAGACTAAGTAAGTAACGCATCCCTAAATTTCAACTATAAACCAGACGTTAATTATTTCACTCTATATTGACGCTTGTATGATGGCGTCATAACAGCTAAAATTTTGTTTATCTTTCGAAAACGCGGCAAAACGCAGGCATTTGTAATACTCCTATATTTTAATACTGACATTTTGACACTATAACAGCGATGAATTTGGATGCTTTCGTAACTGATTGTCAAATACCGAAACAAATTGCTTTGGAAATTATATCTCAGATACCGTAAAAACGCGCGAAACAAACGAAACCAGCGTGGCCTATCGGTTGAAAACCCTCCAAAAAAACTCTCTAGTTAACGCTTCAACACCTACTTATAAACTTTTTTCATCGGAAATTCCTTCTCGAAGCTTCCCCCTCCACCAAAGATCTCATTGGTTAATTTCTATCATGTTTTCAAATCAGGCCTATCACGAGCCAACACCTATTTACGAGTCTACCATGGGTGTAGTGAAACTTTTCTCCAATACGAATAATATTATTATTTTTTTGAATCGACGTCCTGTCGTCAGTGGCGCAGTCGTGACTCTCACAACACAAGTAATAAATTAATCTTAAATAGTTTTTTTGGAGATATTCGATATAATTATTATTTTATTTCTTATTTCTTGTAATAGGGTGGCAGGTTAAATTCATCACACACTCCAGACTAGCAAGTTAGTCCTATTTTCATATCACAGGCGATTAGCTTAATTTGAAAATAGTAAAAATATTGATGTGCCACCTATTCCGTGTTCGCATCTCTATTTTTGTAAGGAAAAGGATGTGCCTTCATTGGAGCTTAAAATTGAAATGGAGACTATATAGAATAATGAGTTATTTTAAATATAATTGGTTACTAAAATTAAATAAGATTTAGTTTTTGAGGGACTTTTAGATTTTTTACATATTTTTGCACTCCGTTGGTAGTAAAAATGTCATAGTAAATTTCTTTGTAACTCCGTTGGCTGGTGACTATACCTGTGTGGGCGAAAGAAACAACCAAATGAGTGAATAAAATCGAGTTTTAAGTTAAGTATGGTATAGTATTAAAATTTGGCAAGAAAAAACGACATTTGTCGACATGGTTTAATGACCTTGTGCAAAAAAACTACTGTTGCAAAAATAAAACAAAAATAACAAAGGTTGTAAGAGATATTTCGTAAACAAACCAAATTCAAATTTTTTATTTAGGCTCTCCGAAAAACCTGCATTTTTTTACTTATTCGGTTGTTCCTTTCGCCCACAGAAATATCCTCAAAACATATTTCCTTAAAACTCCGTTGGCGACATTACATCGTCATAGTAATTTTTTTTTGTAACTCCGTTGGTGACAATATGTCGTTACAGTAAATTTCTTCGTTACTCCATTGGCGACAATCGTCATGCTAAATTTTTTACAACTCCGGTGGCGACAGTCGTCATAGTGAATTCTTTTATAAATCCTTTGACGACCATAAACAATAGATGTATTTTTTCTCAAAAAAGAATCCTTGTACCTAAAACCGCAGGTTTAACGTAACTAATTTAATTAGTTCTATATAATATTGCTATATAATATACTAATTAATATGAAGTTTCAATTATGCTCAAAATAAATCAGTTTATATTTTTGTGACGTAATCAAAAAGATACTAATTTTGAATAACTAACAGTGAATTCAAGTTTTTTTTAGTAATTGTTGAGACGATGATTCAATTTGTTTTCAATACATAATGTCATAAAAACTTTAAGAATATATTTAAAACAAGAAACACTCAGAATTTTAGTGACAAATCAGATTTCATAGGCTTCAAAAAAGAAAAATAGGTGTCCTTGAGTTATCAATTAGTAAGTCTAGTGATTCAGTTGATGATGGTCAGCAAGAGCATGAATGGGTAGATATTAAGAGTGAAGAATTTGCTACCTTAATACTTTATTTTATATTGAATTAATACAATCTAACATTTTTGCGTCAATGTCATACCAAAAATATTTTGGAGCGCAAAGGGACAAATAATCTAACCTTAGGTCTTCATTATTAATACATATAATGTAAATGACATTTTCTGTTGTTAAGTGTGGCCTGTCTCTTACAGATGGTTTGCGAATTCTGAAATTTTTTAAAGCAGTCTAAAAGTGTTTTTTTGAAGCGTTGCATGAGTAGGTACTAGGCGAAATAATTTGGTTGTATTTGTTTTATTTTTCAATGCATACTTGTCAAGCTGTACTTTTTAAAAATAAACTTGAATAACCAAACTTGAAACCGGGATGACCCCACGCGCAGATCGCTAATGGGAAATCCATGTTATGTTTAAATAAGCCTAATTAAGCTTGGGCTTGCATCATATTCTGGTCACCTTTTATGAAATGTTCGTAGCGTAATACGTACGTGAAATTGCCTACGTACACAGATATGAAAAACACGATACTTTAAAATTGTATTTTCTGTACAATTTTCCACCGACGCCGACGCCGACGCCAGCGTTTGAAATATTTAATACGTCACAACACAATTTCGTGTGAAAAAGTCTCTCTGTTATAAATAATATTAAGTAAAACCTGAAATCAAGTATTTGTTAAGGCTTGCACTAAAAACAATTATAGTTTTTATTTACTACGCGAAGTAAATAGACACGAATTCAATCGGAGCGCCGTTCTTTAATTCACACTAGAATATTCCATACAGTCTCACTCTAGTTGTCGCTAATTCGCACGTCAGTAACCACACTGGGCTTGTCTCCAGTAAAACGCCTTTCTATGGTCGCTTCTAAGTCACTTGTCTAAATAAATCTGACCGCGCCTCTGGTTTTCACCACTTGTGTACAGAATGAATATTCGAAAGTTCGTCAAACTTACATTTAACAACTTTTTTAAAATTATAAACAGAAACACATTGTGTTTACGCTAATTAGCACGTAAGTACCCACACTGGGCTTGTCTCCGGTAAAATGCCTTTCTATGGTTGCGTCTAAGTCACTTGTCTAAATAAATCTGACCGCGCATCTGGTTGTCACCACTTGTGTATTCGAAAGTTCGTTACTTACATTTAACAACTTTCTTTATATTATATACAGAAACACATTGTGTTTATACTATTAATTGTAATTTATCAACATGAGTAAACATTGTATAGACATGGAAACTAAATCATGAACTAATTCGCAACGTCGGGGCTTTTGAGATGTGGTTCAATAGACGCACATTGAAAGTATCCTGGGTGAATAGAGTGATAAATGTACAAGTCCATCGGTGTATACTTGTAGTAGAAGACCGAGAAGTGCTGCGAACTACGAAGATAAGAAAGCTGGAGTGTCTCAGACATATTATAAGAGGACCACAGTAATGTCTTCACCAACTCAACATCCAGGGAAATAAGTAGTAAAAGAAGCGTAGAAAGACGCCGCATCTCATGGCCGCATGTAATTTGAGGAACTGGTACAAGTGTAATTCGAGAGGGTTGTTCCATACGCCAATTAATAAATTCGTAATGGCCAGTATAATTCCTGACCTCCGACAAGAGATGGCACTATAAGAATAATAAAATAAAATAAAGTATCGATTTAGACAATGTCACAGTATTAGCAGTTGGTTGCAAATGATTTACAAGCAAATTGACCATTGGAACACACAAAACATTTAGTATGTCAGTAAATATGGAATTCGTAGAATAAGTTACTTGATTTGTTTAATTTATTTTGCATAATGGTGATGTTTTGCGTTTGCACCTTGTGTGTATATTCCACCAGTGAACCCGAATGGGTTCTCATTTATTATAGAATTGACTTTGTGATTGAGTTTAGTCTCTTTTGACTGCTTATTCTATATTATTGTTTACTTGACTGCTTATTCTATATATTGTATTATTAATTAAGATTTTGATATATTAGATTTTATTTTCTTTCTTTCTCATTGTTATTTAATTAGATTACACTACCTATACCTATGATTGTAAGTGGTTATCCCTCATCACACACGAGAATCATAATTCTTTTTGGTTGGGTATATACACACAAAAAAATATTGATTTTTAAAAATTGTCTATGTATGATTGTAAAAAAATATTATATGTATTATTAATTAAATAAGTTTTAAAAAAGTACTTATTTTAAACAATATTCATCATGCGAAAATTGAAGAAGCGTACCTACAATGTTGTATAATAGCAGTCAAGACGTAATTGTTAAGATCACGCAAACCGATAGTAGACCCGAATTATCTGTCCTCTAGGGATACGGATATATGACGTCACGCATGCTACGTATTGGAATCGTGCCGGCGCTTTTTTATTCAAATGTATTTCCTCTCTCGTATACGAAACACTATCAGTGCATCTCCCTCGACACTATCTTCCTCGCGTCTACCACGCTGTGATGGAAAACACGAGATGCCTGTCATTTTATTTCAAAATTGCCAATTATGGATTTTTCAGTAAAATGCAATTTGTGATGAGGGCTTCTATGAACAAGGCTCTAGGAAAAATATGAGATGCTTCCATAAAATTTATATGAAGGCGATAAAAAAATTATGGTACTTGTGAAAAATGTTATTTATTTCATGATTAAACAGGTAAAAATAAACGTTATTTTGACAAATTCTCAATTTTACTTCGTGTTTTTTTTCACCTTCAGCAGTATTAGAATAATACCAAAATAAAATTATTTTAGAGACGATGACTACAGATTCCGGTACTTCTTGCATATTAAGGGGTTAAACCCCCCTAAAATTTTGGTAAAATTGAGTGATATCTTTGAGGGAGGTGATTGTATAATTTTTTTGGCGCTTATACTTACATAAATATATACATTTAAAACTATTACTTTATTAGAAAATGTTAGATATTTCATTAGTAAAAATTGATTGATTTCTTAGAATGAAGTACGGTATATTTTTTGCGTTTAAACATATAAACTATTAATTTAGTAGAAAATTCAAAATATTTCATTTCTAAATAAGTAGATACAAGACCTTATTTTCTATATTAGACAAATATGCACCGGGGAAGGTTGAATTTCAGAAATGGTGGAGGAATAGGCATGATGACAGATTTTGAAATAATATTCTATGTTGTAGGTACACGTCTATTATTACCGAAAATAACATTATTTCGGTAATAAACTAAGTTTTTAAGTAAATAATTTCATTTTCATCTTCATATTTTTAATTTCGCGCAACAACGCCCGCAGCTGTCATTTCGTCTACGTGACGTCAAGCCTCAGTAAACATTGCATTGTGTCCATGGCAACGGTTCAAAGACACAGTGATGGTTACTGAGGCGTGACATCATTCGCTCTGGCAGGTGTTTCAGTTAAAATGGCAGATTGCACAATTTTATTATTTTATTTTATTGAAAATCTTATTAATCTCACAGTGTACCTATATTATATCTATAAAAAACTATATCGTTTTTTAGAATCCTTTCAAAATATTTTCTTCTCTTAAATCACTTATTCTTTAATACTGTCATCATGCCTATTCTATGAAGCGGATTTTTTTTCAAACAAAAATCAAAATTTAATTTTAAAAGTGAAAATAAAAAAATATATAAATAATCTACTCCTTGCAAAAAATTACCAAACTTCTATCAAAATATCAGGCACCCAGCCTAAAAAACACACACAGGTAAAGTTCCCAGATCATTCCGCAGAGACAAAATTCAGTAAAACATGTACCATATTTTTACATAATATTTGTGCTACGTGTAGTTTTTTATGCTAAGATTCATATAGCACTTGCTATTGAGCTTTGTATCATTCTGATCTCAATCGCACTTCCTATTTTGACGACAGACGGTTTTTATGTCATTTCTTTCCACAAAATTAGCGTTTTTATTTTCGCAAATGTCGCCACGTGAGAAGCTCGACCATAAATCTGTGACGCTATACCGTGCCTCAAAAATAATCGTTGTTTTCTTCACTTGCATATAATCAAAATCTTTTGTAATGTAATACGTAGAAACGGAGATAAGTTTTTCAGCCCGCTAGAGCCTACCTACAAGAAAATAGGATTTTTCATTCGCAATGCAAAATGGATAATTAGGAAAAATAATTAAGGAGGACTAATAATTAGAAAAAAGAAGGAAGAGGCCTAAATCCAGCTGTGGAAAGACAAAGGCTGATGAAGAAGAAGAAGAAAGCAATATTGACCTATTTTCAGACCGTAAACTGAAATTCAAAAATAAAATAATGATTATTGATATTTTTCTTCTTCTTCTTTTTAAACAGTCTTATGTGGTCTATTCTCCAGAAGATATCGCACCCTATGAGGTGGATTCCCAGCTGTCCTTCCATCTTTTGGAAGATCTCCCGCGAGGACGGGTTCCATGGGGCTGATTATGTAGTGCGATATAAGCGAGTCTAGTGCTGTCCATTCTCTGTATGTGACTATACCAGTCCCTCCTTCATTGTTTGCTCCATCGTAAAATGTCCTCAGTATCACACATCGCTCTTATTCATCGAGTCTTGGCTGCGCCATCATCCACATCTAGGAACTCCTCAACGTGTGTTGTCTGCCATCATCTTCATCTCGGAAGTCCTCAGAGTTTGTTTAGTCGTAATTATATCCGCCCTTGCTTCAACGCCGAATTTCATTATTGGTTTTACGAAAGCTTTATTAATTTTCATTTTTCTCTTGATGGCCATATACTTATTTTTCTAAATTTTTGATTTAAGAAAACCAGAGATAACCGCTGCTCAGTTAACTTGAGCTTGTATTTCTTCACACAGATCAGCTCCTTTAAACAGAACTGTGCCTATGATTATTGATACAACAATTAAAATAACCTCCTTTTGTGATCTTACACCTTTATACATTCTGTGATTTTTGCCGTGAGGATATGAAATTTTTAAGCTCTATAAATAATCACGTAATTTACGTTATAGTAACAAATCTGAATTTTATATATTTTAAACCATATATTTTAACGTTTTTCTTACACTACCTGCTAATATCCCCAGAACTCAAGTGTCATAATATCACCAAACCTTCTTACCCACAAATGTAAATCTACAGAACATATTTCAGGTTTGATATTGTGACGTTAGTCTGGCTGGCGCTGGCTCCTTCTCTATAAAGATATGAACTAACAGAAATTTCTTGGCTCACGCTATGGTTCCACGTCTGATTCTACTTCGTTTGAATTGTTTAAAAAATTTCTACAAGCTCGTGAATTTTCAAACAATTATGAAAAGGTCAAATTAAACACTCAAAAAAAAATTAATGTCTGAAAAACTTGTCGCTCACCGGCAGATACTTCCTATGTTTATTATCACTGGTATCACTCACGCTGGTCACACAACACAAATACACACAACACTTAAACATTTCACTCGTTCAGTTACTAATATTACTCTGGTTGCACGTCAAATGAAGACTGATGCGAAGTGCAACGCCCCTTGCTCTTATAGGTAAATAAATGTCTTTCTCGATCTTTCGATAACATTCTCGATCTTTCTCGATTTCGCGATAACTACCTAGTCGTTACGAGATTCGTGTAGTTAATTCTAGAACTTTCTTTTATCTTTTGATTTGAGTATAAAAGGTGTAGTGTGCTGTAAAATAGTTAATTACGTAGAATTATTTTCGATTACTGTATGCATCAATTTTTTTTTTGTTTATTCAATGTTAGAAAGTTTACAATTTTATAGTGTTTACAAAATTAAAATAAGCTTTTTTCATTGTTGCTGAGAGTCTTGGCAGCAAGTAAACACTACAATTGGTTTGATGCCCTGCCTGCTACACTAGTAGTTTACTGTATTATAGCAGACAGTGCTCTTCCAGTAGTATAATGTTCAAGAATATTTAGTATTTATATAACATTTGTGAATCAATATTATTGCCAATTATTGCCATATGCCAAAATTTGCCAAAAATTAATAAATAAAGAAAGTGCTACTAAAGATATACAGGAACTCTTCAAGAAACAAGGCTCTATGCCAATTAATGCTATCTTGTGGTACAAACTAATTACACGATATCATGAAGATGGGACATATAAGCATAGATTGATTCATAAACATAGTACCAGATTTACGGTTAAAGAAGGTCTACGAATACCGAAGGTCATAAATAAATATGGACAAAGAACATTAAAATATGTCATACCAAAAATATTAAATAAAATCCCATGTCGTGTCAAAATGGATATTAATAAAAAAGGGCAAAATACAGAATTAATGAATATGTTATTAAATAAAAGAGACTTATTTTGATTTTGGTAATATTTGTATTTTTTCTTGTATTGTTGTATAGTATTTTTGATTTGTATTTGAGTTTATAAGATCTATTGTAATTAATTAATATGAATGTATTTCTGGTAATTACAATTTATTTATATATATGTATTGATGCACCTACAGACAAATATCAATGTGATGTTTTGTGGGTCTGAGATGTAAAAAAAAAAATTAATAAATAAAAAAAATAAAAAATAAAAAAAAAATTGAGTAATAGTAATAATTAAATGTTGACAATCTAATAATGGTGTTAATTAATTATATTATAGACAAAGGAAAAAAAAATGATCTGAATAGGATATTTATTTTCATTACAATATTTTTACAATAGCATCGTTAAAATATTTTGTTCTCATTGGTTATCTTTTAAGAATTTATATGAATAATTCATTTAAGTATTCCATTATCCTTGTTCCTTTGACACGGACTTGTATTTCAACATGAAAACTCGATGAGGTACTCATATTCTATAGTCCGTATTACACCCGTATTAAGGAATACAAACTGCAATTTGCAAACGGACACTATCTCCTGTTCTAAAGCTCTCACTAATTGGATTCTCATATACGCCATTCGGCTGATGAAGCTTTCAACAATTCCTCTAAAATTTTGTTTATTTGATCTTGCTAGGTTTTTGTGGATGTTGTCTTCAATACTTTCCTTGTATACGAGGTGTAACTGACTTATCCACAATAAATAATGGTAAATTTTCAAGTTTTTTGTTTGTAACATTGTGGAAATTCATTTTTAATATTTAAAAAAAATGGGGATAAACACAACACTGTTTTATTCCACTATATTTATTTTGAATTGTCAGAACGTCGGAGAAATACCGAAAACGTTCTAAGAATTCAAAATAAATATAGTGGAATGAAACAGTGTTGTGTTTACCCTCATTTTTTTTTTAAATATTATAAATAATGGGTCGATTTTTGCCTTAATTATTAGTCTAAAACGTTCAAGCAACAGTTGTAATATCAATAGTTGTGGAGATTTTAGTACAAGCGAGGAAGTTTTTTGGATAAGAATAAATAAGTTACAGAATCATGTACCAATAACATGAACCACACAATTTCAGAGAAATATTTCAAATTTAAGATAATTATGCATAATCAGTATACAAACATGGCGACTTATAAAATACAATATTTTCATTATTCATAGCCTATTTGTACGGTTCTTTAACTTACCGCAAAAACAGGGTAAGTGCATATACCGTGACTTTAATTAGGAAAATACATAAAAAATCAATTAAAAAGCATAGCTCGTTTAGATATAAACGAAATTATATTAATAAATAGTTTAATATATTACTCATAAAATTTTGAAATCGATCTAGTGCACCGTACAATCACTTAGAATTTCACATATTTATTTTCTATGCTGTACTTAACCCAACTCACCTTAATAGAATACAAACAATGATTCTGCCATCTATAATTATAATTTGTTATCATTCCAAATTCAAAAGTTTTGACAGGACAGAAGTAGTCTTACATAAACTAGTTAAAATGACACGTGACGCCATCTCTGGACGTACTGCATTCTGTGGAGATGTGTCTATTTCTTTGGACATTGCTCATTTACTCACAAGTAGGCTTTTCGTGCCATCTTTGGGATGACGGGTATCAAAATTAGTTGGCTTAGCAGTATTCCATTAAAATTTACAATAAGGAATTAAATTGTACATCACCACTTCGGAACGCTTTGTAACGGGTGCAATTTCCCTCGATATTGCGATAACTGAAATTCAATAAATTTTTATTAAACCTTCGGCTCCATTCCTTCGGGATATTTCCTTTCCACCCAAATAAATATCCGCGAAACTCAGGACGCTAATAAATAATGAGGTCAGATATCCAGAATTCTTATTGAAAATTCACAGGGTGAAAATTTTGAAATAAATCAATATTTACATTTGTAATATTGCTTTGAAAATTCAGTTGGAGTATAATTACTTTTAAGTCGAGCAAAAATATCGATCTTGCAGTGGCGTGCGATATCGTTGCTGTAAAAATACACTATTCAAGGATCAGGTTTTTGTTAAAAAAATACCTATCAGTGTGTGAGATTCTCTTATTTTTTTTTAAATATATTTTTTGTAATTGAAGATTAAAATTTTAATTTTTTAAAATTTTATTTACGCTTCAACAGGCCAAGAGGTGTAATTATAGAAGCGAAACATATCGCAAAAAACCCAGGCCCAAAAAAAAACAGTAAATCACACAGATTAACTGTGACTTCACCTGGACTACGAGGGCCGCTTGTATTATTGAAAACAGTAACACGATTACAATGTATTGAAACCACAGATTATAAAATTGTCAAGGGATTAACTAAAGGGGTTGAGTATGTCCCCCCTCGCGTATATTTAAGATACATTTATACAGCAGTAAGTATTTATTATCATAAAATAATTCCTCTACAAAATAAAATGTTTTTCTTTTTACAAAAGACGTTGTTTTTTAATTTATTTAAAATTAAGTTCCAAACTGTTAGTTTTCACGATAATTCTAATAATTTATAATTTTTAAGTATTTATTTTGACTTAATCATGATTATTTCAAAATGTACACGCTCATAGTAATGTTTTTAAACAAGTCGAAGTCAAAGTATCAGCCGTGAAGTCAGACCGTGAAACAATAAAATTATGTATATTATACCCAGCTACGTCTCTAAAAATGCTTCTTCATAGATGGTTATTTTCTGATCCGTTCTCGGAGTAATTTTTTTTAACAATATTTTTGAGTATGTATAAATTATTTAAGATGACAATTACTGAATTTCGTCCCCAGAGGTATCGCCAATAATCAATAAGATGATAATATTATAGATTTCTAGTAGTTATCAAGCTATTTATAAAGGAAAGTAGGTATGGAAGCCTTTTGGGTGTTTATAGGGCTAACCACCTATCTAATGGTGATCTTACGTGATTGGCTCAATTGATATATTATTTTAAAATTGTTTTGCTGTTTTGCTATAATATTATAAGGGAACAGGGAGTCTTTCGATACCGCCATGAGATCGAAATCAAAGTCTGCTGCGCATCAATTCTATAAATCTAAATACGTGTATTCTTGTGTGTAAATACGTGTATTCTGTATGTAACTTTGTGTTACGAGAAACGTATTGTTTTAAAAAAAAAAGAGATATTTTAGCCGCACACAGCTTTTTTAATGTGTGAAGTTTATTTTTATTAATATTTTTAGCATTTATTTTGTTATGAGGAATTTTAAAAAATGTTATTACTAACATAAAAAACTAACATTTTGTTATGAAGTATACGCCCCTGATAACTTGCTAATGTACTTTTGGTAATAAAAACCTTTGACATTGTTACAATCCCAGTAAAATACAGGATAAATATGAAAAATCGGTCCTCAGGGAATCATTCGTCGGCAATTTTTGTCGTTGGCTGAAATGTAAATCCACTTTGAAGCACATTTAAGCTTACAAATATTTGTTATGCAACTTGAAATTGTATGTAAGAAATTTTGAAGTCAATGAAATATCACCGTAATTAAGGAAGATAATTGAACATTATTTTAAAATAAGCCTTTATCTTGTACGAAAAAATATGTCATTCAGGATGAATGCAGACATTATCTAAATTCTTTTCCTGTCTCGAAGTGCAGTGTTCATTCCTGAGCATACTGATCCTTCTACAGCTTAAGTTGATAGCCTTTACTCATTGCGATCCTCCATATCTCATACTTGATCTGCATCTATTATTGGAGATTGACCCTTTACATCAGTTTTTATACATTCCAATTGTTTTACAACATCCAGCCGATTCTCATGAAAGGCAGAAACGAGCCAAGAGACAAACGAATAATGAGGCAAAACTCCCCGCTAGTACTACAACGCCTGGTGTGGCAACTGTCCAAGTGTGGTCAGCAATTATATATGGGAACCGTGAGTATTAAAAATGACAGCACAAGAGATATTCAAGTATTTACAATAAGTGCCACCCTTAAAGAACTATGTATTGAACTTTGTTTCGTCGCTTCATCAACCTACCACAGCATTTTCATCTCAGCTATATCGCAACCCTAGTCATTGACTATTAAAAGTCAAAATATTTCATTTTTGAGTTGTAAATACCAAAATATTGAAAAAATTACAACAAAATCAATCCAAACAAATACAGACAATCAAAAAATATCGTTGCTAAACAAACTGTACCAAATTTGAGAAAAATAAAATACAGACTTAGTTATTAATAATTCATAATATATGATTATATAAATCAATGCTTTAAGTAGTTGAAAAAATCTAAAATTTTAATAAATATTTAGTTTCAATATATTTTAGCAACAAAAGACATGAAAAATATAATCTATCATGAAAAAATATTTGATTACAGATGTTAACCAAATTTTTTTTTAAAATCATTAATTTATCCACTCAAAGACAAAATTATTGGATTTCTCACCCAAATTTACTATTTATTATTTATCTAGATTTACCCAAAAAATACATAAAAATAATAGAGTTTTTATTTTTAGTGCTATTATTATTTTTTTTTCTTTTTCTGAGTTTATGTAGGTAATATTATTTCGGTAAACTTATGTAGGAAATAATAATGTCTGTGATAAGTTTTCTCAAAATTGCTCAGTGAAAATATTTGTTTGTATAGTTTTAGTGTACCTACTTCTTCATGTTTTCCTTCTACTCCTTATCCTATTGGGTCGAGGTCCCTGCATCGCATAAAAGATTCCAACTTCCTGTCTTGAGCTTCGCTCTCCAAGTCAGTCTAATTTAGTTGCAACCGCGATTTTTTTTTAATATCTTTGTTTACCTATGATATATAAAAAATACTGAAAGTACAATTTCCTTCTCATATTTAATATAAAATTCGAAATATGGTGTTAAATTATAAGAAAAACATAATGGTTTACTGCACACTTCTTTGATTGCTTTCTGAGAATTAAAATTTTGAATACGACTTCCCAATTACAATAATAATTTCATTATCTGTCTGTCCGTCCATCCGCGTAACTTCATGTAACGTCCGTAACTTTTTTAAAGTAAATTTTTTGGATTTTTTTTTTAATTTTGTTTCTTTTTCGAATTTCTTCGATTTTTTTTTCGAATTTTTTTCGATTTACAAAAATTTTTTTTTTCGAATTTTTTTTTTTTTAATAAAATAAATACATAAATTCATTAGGAGCCGACGTGTAAAAGTACCCTAATTTTTGACGGGTTACAGCTAGTCTCACACTAAAGATCCATCTTGTCTATCTGTTCCGATGTAAGAGCCCATCATTCTGACCCATAAGCATGGCTTCATCGCTAATTCATAAGCCTTTTTCACTAGAATCCTTTTATCACATATCATTCCCATAAAAATAATTTCATTGTCTATCCGCAACTTCGGTAAGTTGCGAAAACATGTTTTATAAAAACTTTTTTATTTTTTTATAAATAAATAAATACTTATTGTTTAGGAACCGAAATGTAAAGGAATGGTCATTTTTTACGGTTACAGCTAGTTGTACAAATAAAATCTAAAATTTCATCTTTTTTCACGAATCACGCAGGAATTTTGCCGAAAGATTTATTTTATCTAATGATTTAGTGTAACAATTGCTACTTCACAGACTATTCAATGTGATTCAGACTCTTCACCAACGTAAACGAAGATACATGGGAGGCTGGTCGCGTATCGACTCGTTTCATCTCATTCGTGTTGAGAATGAATTTAATTCAGTTACATTGTATAGTATAAAGATTCCCTGTTTAAATCCCAGAAAGGGGTTTTGGAGAAATCTACTTATCTTATCAATTATTTATTTACTACCCGCGAAAAATCACGAAATATAATATTAAAATACTGCGCGGCTTTGTTAAGCCCTAGAATATAATACTTATATTATATATGATATATATATATATTTGATTATGATATAAATTTGTATATAATTTTTGATATAAGTTTTTTGGGTTATTTTCTTTTGGATTTCATGTTATTGTCGATTTTTGCAAAAACGATGTAGGTACCTAAATGTCAGATATTACAAAATGTGATACAAAACGAAATAGAGGATATGAGAAAAATAGCGAATTTTTCTCATATTGCCAGACGATCGTCATAAGAAAATCAACCGCAATATTTATGATACTCTGTGTCAAAAATTTTTAAATTTTTTATTTTGTTTGCTTGTTCGCCACATGCACTGTACACGTTTAATTGCTGTGCAGGACATGTGCCAATTCGTACATGGCCGCATTGCGTTGATATAATTAATACATGTTATTGGAATATTGGGTTGAGTTTGAAATAAGTACCTTATGTATTTTCTACTTAGAATCATGTTACTATCTCATTAAAATAAAATTAATTAAGTAAAATTGCATCACATTATGATGCTTTACCAGAGTACTTATTTAAAGTACTAAACATATTTGTTTTTTATATTCGTTTTTCAACACCAGATGTCTTTCACAAAAAAGGTTAAATGAAGTACAGCGGTGAGGGATATCTTAGAAGTTTTACGGTAATGTAAAATAAAATACTTTAAGGTGTGAATAAAGTTTCGTAAAATATAGGTTCGGTAAGGAATACAAAAGTGTATGGATGAAAATGAAATATGAAAAGCTTACCATAATGCTTTCTTCTTCCGTTCAACTTATTTTAGAAACGGCTCACCCCACTTCTGCCTCTGAAAATAAAACGACTTCATTATTTATCAGACAAGTAGGTAGGTATATTTAAAAAAAAAACTTTTATACATAAACACTTGAATTTATTCAGTCAACCTTCTGATTTCGCAAATCATAATTTCCATTATAAGGGTGATATAAATTATTTAAAAATTAAGATGAATCATAGATTTATCACAAAGACGAAACAATTTATAAAAGTAAGTATTATCACGAGTTGGTAGAAACGGAAGGAATTGCACAAAATTGACGATTGTACAGAACTCTGCACGTTTTACAAAAAAAAAATTAGTTTCTAGAAATTTGGAGAAGTCTGTCAATCAATCTCGAAGTTGCGCGAAGCGACATTATTTATATAAAAGATGATAGGCCCGCTGAATGAACAGTGCGCCGTTGTGACAGAACGCGATGTCATAGAAGCTAACGAATTATGAACTCGCGCAATTGACGATAAATAATCGATAGACCACAGAAAAGCGAAATTGAAAAGCACCTTTCTAAGTATGTGTGAAATATCCAGAGTGACAACAAGTGCGATTTACGAAATTGGTGTTAATTAAAGAACGCTGCTCCGATTAAATTCGTGTCCAGTGATATATGTTTATTTAAAAAAATATGAAACGTATAAAATACTTGTTTATTACAAGTGTTTCATATGCCTCCCAAAGCCACCTTGTTTGGTGCACACAAGGCTTACGACCTATTACAGGCTGGCTTAAGTGATCACTTTACATAATGTAACGTGCACCGATTCTACCCATGATATAATTATTATATTTTATTTACACAACTCAATTAAAAAAAGATTAACCATGTATCCAACAGCACATAAACATGTGAGAAAAGGATTTTAAAAATCAGAATTTTTAGATCCCAATTATAATAAATACGTTCTGTGTGTCCATCTGTCCATCTGTCTGACTATCCTCGTAACTTCATGTAACGTCGGTAATTTCTTTATAGTGAATTTTTTTAATGATTTTTTTTCGAAAATAATTTTTTTGGATTTTTTTTACAATTTTTTTCTACGTAATTCTTTTTTTATTGAATAAATAAACACTTAATTCCTTAGGAACCGGAATGTAAAAGAACCGTCATTTTTGACGGGTTACAGCTATCGCGATTATAATAATTTCGTTGCCTGTCCGTCCAGCGATCTGACAGTCTGTCTGTCCCGGTACTTCTTTATAGTAATATTTTTCTTTTTTCCCCTTTTTTAAATTGTATTGTTTTCTTTTAATATTTAATAAAATAAATAAATACTGATTCCTTAGGAACCGACATGTAAAATGGCCTTCATTTTTGTTACAGCTAGTATGTTAAGAAATAGGTTAAGCATTTGGTTATTTATCTTTATACTGTTTTTGTTGCTTTTACCCTTGAGAAATAAGCGATATTTTTTATAAAATGGTTATGTAAACACATTTCATTATGAATTTGCCTAAAATAAGAAAGCGCAGTGTGTTTTCATCAAACATGAAAACAAAATATTAAATGCTTTTGCTCTAGAGAAGGAAATAAATATTTGCAAATAGTAAAATGGTCATTACATTTCAATACAAATTTGATTTAAATGGGAAACTTTAGTGTATTTGCATTAAATATTATTAAAACCATAAATAAATATATAATTAAGTATGCAACTGATTTGGTATTACAAAAAAAAATATCATTTATACGTGTAAAAATGGGCGAGAACTATAATTTATTTAGAAATCTATTTCTGAATTAGTATAAAAATATTTATTAATTATAAAAGCACGCTGGCAGATTTACTCATAAAATTTATATACACGTCCACAAATACAACTTCTGCAATCTAATACATAATTTATATCCTCAGATTACCTGATATAACTCCGAAAACTTTTGTTTTTTACAGCGCGGGACAGACGAAAACGGGTCAAAATATCTCCAATGTTTTCCTTTACGAAAGTTTTTTCGGGGTAAACTTTGGCAGCAGTAGCTCTTATAAGGCTTAAGATATTTACGAATAAGTTTTTAAAAAATGACGTCTACAAAACGAACTCTCCAAGACACCACGACGGTCCTTAGTCTAAGAATTTTAAATTTAAAGCATAGAAAAAAATTAAAAATATTGTTTATAATTTATTAATATATGTGTTTGATTTTATTTATATTTTATAATTATTTATTTATTTGAAAATATTAGAGATATAAAAGTAAGTAATATATATATAAATAAGAGTGTAGACAATATTAAATATATTCAATTATATCCTAGCATATTTCACATAAAAAATATTTTTTTTAAAATACATAATACCTTACACAATGCGGAAAATTTGTTTGTCAGAAACACAATAATGGTGAAGTGAAATTTATTCACAATAGTCTCTAGTAAGTCGTTGACATAAGTCAACGCAACTATTCTCAAGAGCTATGGTACTTTGAAATATCACTAGCCGTCAAAGAAACTTTCCAGCGGGTAAAAAGTTTTTTAATACTGAACATTAAAATCAAGAGATGTATAAAATATATTTTCTAGAGAAAAAATATTTTTTTTTATTAACTTCGAGTTTTTTCTTTCTTGAAAGCATCAATTCGTTTTAAGCATTTTTAGTGAATATTTTTCACTAAAAATGCTTATGAAATGAACACGTACAAGATTCCAAATGATATGCGAAACAAGGGATGGAAATTAGTGATACTTGGATGTAGAGCCATTATTTTTTGTCTTCGTATTCAATAAAAATAAATTTTGTGTATTTTACATTTTTTTTATATAAGGTAGGTACAAATACAAATCTTACATATTTACATATTAAATTGACATTTTTGTTTTGGACTTTGTTAGTCATGTAGACCTCATCAGTGAAGAGAAGCTCTTGAGTTTGATAAGGGAAAATGATTTTATGTGAGATATCTTAAGGTATTTTTTAATACATTTAATAAATGTTACTTCATTTGATATTGTTACTTTTAATTTAATTTAATGAGTCGCTCGTTGTTCTAGTAGAGTTCTTTCGCCTAACGATAGATAGGTCGGTGGTTTGAGCCCTTTTCCGAGATATCAACGAGTTATTTTTTTTTTTAACACATGCGTTCAGTTTTGTTTAAAAAAATTAATAATATTGATGTGACGCTCATTCGCGTTTTTTCATATTTTCTAATAAATATTAATTAAAAAAAAGGGTTTGTTTAAATCTCGCAAAATCAAATTTATTCCGATCATTTCTCAACAGTCAAAATGTTAAAATAATGCAATTTTGTACTGAATAAAGCATTTTTTGTATTATTGTTTTAATCTAAAAATAAAAGTATAATGACAAATGCTAAATAGTTCTTCGATACTTTGAAAGCGAAAATTTGAAATTAGCCGCGACAGTCGGCGCAGATGGCGCTCAGCCATTAATTAAAGTTTGAAATGTTACAATTAATATTTATTCCATAATAATATTTGGGAAGTTTTTGTCAACTTTATTACGCTTATCAGCTTTCGGTCACCCCATAGCTTTCCACATGGCTTGACTACAGTAATTGGCGAAATCAGTTGCTTCTGTTTGCTGTACAAATAAATACAAATTTATTTACAGCGTACCAATTCTAAGTAATTTACCATTTTTTTATTTTATAATCGACTTGCAAGTGCAATAAAATATTATCAATTTATTGAAAAATACATTAGAATAATAAAAATTATCAGGTGGTTTGAGCATGTTGAGCGAATGAATAAGGAATAAATGGTAAGACAGATATTTAACGCGAGTGTTGACGGCGCCAAAAAGAGAGCGGCCATAGAACACATGGCATGACCAGATTTACCAGATACTGGAAGATAGTCCTGTAAGAAGCCCAAACAAACGTCGAGCTTGCAAGATATGTAAATGTGGATGAGACGAGACTTGTATGACAGAAGATTGTGGCGCTTCAACCTCTCTTCGTATCGGAATTAAGTGTTGGAAAAATACACTTTCTTTAAAAAGTACAAAATTATGTGCTGATAAAAAAAGAGACGCTTGTTAATTTAGTGGTTCATAACGCTCGCCTAGTGATCTGGTGGTCGGTGGTTAGAGCTCCATTCCAGGACACCAGCAAGTTAGTCCTATTTTCATAGCACAGGCTTTTGGCTTACTTTGATAATAGTAAGATATTGATTGAAAAATATTTTGTATTCGATTTTTTTTGTTTAAAAAGAAAAATATATATAGAAATTAATCTTTGATATACGTATGATTATTTTGTGAAATCACCATTTTTAGTTTTATATTTTCTTAGTATTTTAGGAACGGGCAATATACAGGGTGTACCAAAGCTAGCAGTAGAAACTTAGCCGGTAGATTTCTGCCTATGTTATGAGTCTAAAATGTTGAAGCAACCATGACCTAAATATCAATAGTTATGGAGATATGCAATATCAAAATTTGCATTTTTTTCCAATATTTCTGACTTATTTTTTGCAAAAAGTTGAACTATCATTACATTAACTGATTTCGTTTAAAATTCGTTCGCTCTAATACAAATCGAATAAAGTGATAAAAACCTTATGAAAATTGAAAAAAGTTTTTTTTACAAGGTTTTTATCATTTTACTTTCTTGACAGTACTAAAGCAAATGAATTTTTCATAATCGATATATGTTACTGTAGTGATAGTTCAACTTTTTGCTAAAAATAAGTCAGAAATATTGAAAAAAAATCCAAACTGGATATTGCATATCTCCATAATTATTGGTATTAGGTCATGATTGCTTGAACATTTTACACTCATAACATAAAGTTTCTAAAGACAGTATGAAAAATAAATCGGTCATAATATTGTGAAAAATTGTTCAAAAACAAAAATCAAAACCTGGTTTTGTAAAATTTGAGTCGGGTAGAACATCCCTCAAGCACAAATTTAGTCTCTCTTTGGAGAGGTTCATCGAATAAAATATATGTATTAATTATTGTTTCAATAGACCAAAATGAAATATATAATGTTATCAATAAATTTAAAAAATTATTCCACTTTTGATATTATCGACTCAAACCAGGGTTTTAAATTAATATTTTTTCAAATAATGTTGGTTACGCAATTAATTAATTACATGCCAGAATCATCCTCCACACAGTCTTTATTGAATGCTTTCATTTTTCATGAATAATCTCGCCTTCCCGTACAAGATTACCCAGCAATAATTGTCAGTACTAATATGTAATTATTTTGTAATTAAAAATCACCATTTATCTTTCCCGGCTTCTTTCCATTCAAAGCCTTTAATCTTGCATCCAACGTAATTATCCGCAAATATAAAATGGTTTTCGAAAACAACCCCATTTCTTATTTACTCTTCATGTGTCGTAAACCAGGAGCTAGACTCCTTGGGGGATCATATTCGCCCGCCCAGAAAAAATGTTTAGCTACATATAACATTATAATGTCGTTACCACCATAAAGTAAATGTATGGGGAGTCATTTATCTCGGACTCTTGTCGTATCTTGTAATATAATGTCTTGTCCTGCCATGTGTCGCAGTTACATTATGGTCCATAATAAATTTCTATCATTTTTTGATCATCAAAATAATGACAGTCTAAATAAGGTTAAGGAATGTTGTAACGAGATTCTAAAAATAATTCATGCACTGTCCAAACCCTTGGTAATACGTCACTTGGACCAACGCTATGGAAATATCAAGATAGTCTACGTGATTTATATTGATCTAAAATCTTTGGAAAACGTCTGCAAATATCTAGATACACCTGATACAACCGAGAAACAACGAGAACTTTCACACTAGAATAATCTGGAAAATACTAAAATACAAGCATTTTCGGGCATAAATACGAAACTAGGCCGCGGCGCAAGAGTTATCGTGTTTGACAGTGCGTTCAGTGTGAAATCAGCTGCAAATCGTGAGGTAATCGAAGCGATAAATAAAGCGAAAATTGAGCGAAGTACCTAATTGGCGAAATAAATAAATGCGATGAATACTATGAGCGAGTATTGGATGGAATGTTCTTGTGAATGTTTAGTACATGTTACCCAGCAATAATTATGTGTTCATAGGCGAGTGATAATTTGCGAAATATTTTGATTTCAATAATAATGTAAAAATTTAATTCTTTGTAAGTGACTCTATATATTGTATATAGTTTATTAAACCTTAATTAATAAATTGATAATTATTCCTGGGTTTCAAGTCATCTCTCCTATTAGCTACGACACTTGCCAATATGTATGATACGTATTATATTTATTTAAATAATAATGAATCTGTATTTTTTTCTTTCAATGTGTAGAAAATATTCATGCGAACGCGTGAATTTTTCCCGCCCCCGGAATATATCAGTCGCTGGCAGTCAATATCTGAGAGAAGAAGAATCAGATGAATCATACATACAACACAATACAACACATCATGACTTCGGCACGGTATTGCGTGCCGATACTTAACCACAACACCAACATTCAAGACAACACATCAGCCCTGATGATGGACCCTGCAATGGGATCCGAAACGTCGGCCCGAAAGGTCGTAACAACACGGCATAATATCCCAGTAAACACAAACTTGAAGATTCTGAGTGGCCGTGAAAACCTAAGAACATTCTTGAGGTAGGGATTGTTAAGTATTGGATATTGAATATACATTCAATTTCGACTGAGAATTTAGGCTTGTGAGAGTTCATATCTGCGAAATTCGATCAAAAGTGGGTAGCTCCATACAACCATCTTAAGATTTTTTTGCTTCTAGAAGTGATTTTATTTATCATTCATTCACAAATTGCGAATATTTGTAATATAAAGGTAGCGTGGTAGGTGAAAAGTGTTATTTTTAAATGAATTTCAGTATCCTTTTTAGTTTTTCTCGAATATCCGTTTTTTAGACCGGTGGATGAATTATCTTGAAAACTACTGGGCGGATTTTGTTCTTATTCTGTACACGTTACTTATATTATCTACGTTGTAGTATATTTTTTATATTACGCGCTGTTTTCTTACTATGAATCTTTACGCTACAGGTATAAGTTTCACCTATTTGTCTTTCACTCACTACCTAGTTTCCAATCGAACTTTTTGTACACAGACGTATTCTCGATGAAAATACACAAATCAAATTTACTAATTAATCAATCAATCCATCAAAATTAATCAAAATTATATATAAAAAATCAGTTAATGAGGTCACCAAAAATTGCGCTAGTTTTCTACAGTGATTTTATACGCTGGGTAATATTATGGGTAAGACTTAAAAAAAGAAAATTATATATGTTACAAAATACATTTTGGCTGCTTTACTCTCCAAATAAAAGCGTGGGCGCTTTCCTTCCACCAACAAAATGATTCTGTAATCCATATCATTATCGTAAGTAACTACCTTTTACTTGAAGAGTAAGGCAAAAAAATTGTCAAATCAATGTCCAGCACGTGCCATCGCGGCAAAGACGCCACTATCAGCCAATGCTTCTAATTTTATATATATGTTGCGAGGCTGGTGTCAAGCGTGTGGATGTTGTAACTTTGATATATTTTGGCTTATATCTTCGAAACTATCCCATAAATACTTTTTTTTGCATAAATATAAACAATAACTACCCTTAATTATTTATATTCTCAAATTCTATGTAATTTATGTGATTATTTTTAAATATTTATTCAAAACTTTCGTACAATAGATAATATGTATGGCGGTACACTACCGCCATCTATGAAAAAAAAAAAATTGATTATAAATAAAAATGCGTAAGTAGATATACGGTACCTACCTGGTCCGGCAAAATTCAATAATAAATAAATGTAAATACATTTTCTTTACTTGTATTTACTAATTAATGAACATATAGGTATTCGTTTTTTATAATGATGTTTATTTCTGTTGCAACTCAAATGATATTTTTAATTGTGAGATGTCAAAAGTTACACATCCTATGAGACTACTGTAAGGCTCGCTCGTTTTTTTTTCATGTAACTACCTACTATAATTTTTTATGGAAAATGAATAAAAATTATTTTCAATGCTCAATAGTTTCGTCAAACAAAGTTGAATTCGAATGTATTTTTTGAAACCTCAAGGTGGCATAGCTTCTTAAGACATTTTGTGCACGCTTTACATAAAAAATATTATTATCATCCCTTCTCTTTTGTATCTATGGATCCTTCGTAGGACGATGTATTCCTGAGGGGTTTTATGATTTAATAATATCACTTATGTAAATGTGTACTACTGCAATGCTAATTTCCACTTGAACGAAACGTACGATCGTAAATCTTTTTTAAAATCCGGATGTGGGTAAATTTATCGACCTCCTCTTCCGTGGAGGGGAGAGGGAGGAAGGAGCGTGCATCCGAGGAAGAAAGAGTAGAAATTAAATTCCTTTGAATAATAGTATTCATGAGAATTGTTCTCTTTTTTGTATGAAGCATTTCTTGGGGTTTACCTTAGTTCTAACATGAGTATAACACCAAAGACTGTGTTCTTTCATCGTAAATTATATTGAATTTCTTAAGAAGCGTGTAGAGATTGAAATTTTTATCTCGAAAGCAGCTCCAAGAACAATACAGTGATTTATTTATTTAACCCTGGATTACTTCACCAATTTGCATCATCGTTATTACTTCCTGGGGTGATATAAATATCCTCCAAAAAAGTTTAGAAAATATCGTTATTTTTTATAGTCAGTTACATGGATTCTCATAACAGAGAATCTATGTTTGATTCCCGCTGAATACGTCTTTTCTCAAGCCTGTATATTTGTGATGTATTTTGCTATATTACTTAGGCCTCAAGAATATTAAAGTTGAAGTGTATTTTGAAGCACATGTAGAAGCATAATAAAAGAATAAAAATAAGGGCTTCTGTCTGCACAGTATATTTCCTTAAACATTTTATTAATTTCATAAATCATGTAACTCAATAAAATGTGAACCGAATCAAACACGCCTATAAAAAATAGATATACTCTTAAAATAACATCGTATATATAACATCTTTCTTCCATACACCGTTACATGCACCGCTCTTTGTACATAAAAATTTATTCGCATGAACATTATTTTAAAACATTTTTTTTGCTTAGAATATAAACCTTATATATTCATTAATATCAAAATAACCATTGTTTACATTATTTATATTAATAAAAATAAAAGCCTTTGTTTCGGGTCCAATGGTTCCTTTATTAGGAATGAAGTAAAGAAATTAGGAAAAACAAAAAAATAGTATATAAGAATTGAATAACTAAGTAGAAACTAATGTATTATTATATTTGCAAAAAGGGTTTGAATATTTATATTATTTAATATGTTATTAAAACATTTTAAATTTCCTATCTATCTAACCGTAATACTATGTTGTTTGTTTGTGAAATTTCCCAACCTTAGTAAAAATTAAAAGAAAAATTAAAATTAAATTAATTAGTTTGTTTCCAATAGTTGATGAGAAAATTCAGAGTGCTATTTAAACATATAAAATACTCTATAAATCCTTATCAACATTTCAATAAGTCTTACCTCTTTTAAAATGATTACAAATATCTTATCCTTGTTTTTATTCATAAATCGTAAATAAAGTTCTTCAATTTATTATCTGTCTGTACAGAATGCCGGTTGTATGATGTTTTTAATTATTAAATTTGTAAAATGATAAAAAAATATTGATTTTATTATTTGTTTATATATACTTCTTTTATTTGATTAATTACACCAACATGTTTCAGAAAATCCTTTCCAGGGTGTTGTATAAAGAAAAAAATTAATATGATATTTTATTAGTAGGGGAGGGTGGGGCGTGTTGTGACAAATTTATGAAAAAAGGTATTGTGGAAAAATCTTTAATAATATCAAAAACATTACATTTTAGTTGAAACAAACAATTCTTCACCTATAAAAAATTAGCATTATTGACCATGTCACCAAAAGGACAACGCAACAAAATACGGTTTTTCAAAATATGGGAATTGTCACAACCTGCCCCACCCGAGGGGTCAGTTGTGACAAGGGTGGGGCAGGTTGTGACAAACTAATCGTCAAATATTGTTGAGTATTTAAGTAATTTAATGAACAAAAAAAATATTATGAATTATAAATAGTACAAGTAGTAATATATTTTATAATTAACTATCAACAAATAAACAAAATTTGTACTCTTATTAACTGTGGTAAGAAAATTCTGTAATCGATTAAAATTATTTTTTGCCAGTCAAACAAAAGTCACAAATAAAATCTTGAGTGAATTCGTCCATTCCAGCACATAATTCATTAAATCATCTTTGGCATTTTATGCACCTCACCCACCTTTCACCCGAAATATCGTTAGAATAAGGATTTTTACAATAAATGCATTGCTCATCTTCGTTTGCATCGCTGTCATCAGTTTCCATGATACGTGGCTCCTCTTCAGTCTCGCTGGATGAAAATGACACTAGAATTCGTTTCTTCACTTCAAAAGTCTCTTTCTTGTGTAGTTTTCTCTTTATTTCCGTTTTTGTTTTATTGGCTGCTTGTTTTATTTTTAGTTCCTTTTGAGATTTTACGCTTTCGCATCTTTTCGCCTTTCTTTTCCTTTCTTAGATTATCTTCCAATTCTAAGTATTTTTTTATTGGGGAGTCAGTTAAAATTACGCTTTTAATTTTCTTTCTATTACGTAGGTTCTTTCTTGGATGAGCTTAAGGCCGGATTTGTTTTGGTGTTTAATGGTGTTATCCGATTTTCGGGAATTTTGATCATATTTTGGCATGCATACTCATATACAAGCTTTTTCGCATCAGCTGTGGTCAAACCATAATAAACTTTGTTACTTTTTGCAATGTAATCTCCAATTTTTTTTTCTTGCGCGTGGATATTAATTTGTTCCGGGTTGGAATAGCCTACCTTAGAATTCACAAATGGACGGGCTTTTTTCCGATCTATGAAGTGTCATATAATTGACACCAAAAGACACTGCGGCTTTTCGAAGAGACATTTTTGTAGCCTCCATCTCAGCAGCAGTACGTTCGTAAACACTTTCGGGAATTTCACCCCTCTTCGTTTTTTTATATGTAATTTCGTGCCATTGTGAATCCTTGAAGAAAAGTACGTAAGTAAAGTAGAAAAAAAGTAAAGTAAAAATAATAATTGAACTGTACAGTTTCACATATAATAATCGTTTTATTAAAAATAAAATTTTAATTATTTCGAAGCTTGTTGTGACTGTCACAACTAGCCCCCACATTTTTGTAACAACTCGCCCCATACGATCATTTTATATTAAAATGTCTACGCAAGTGAATTTATTTACCGAAAAGTTTTCCTTTATTGCTGATAATACAGCCAAAAGACACAACATTTGGAAAATAAAATGTAAAATAACTCACCTAGTATTGGTAAAACAACAGAACACTTGGAGTTAGTGCAGAAAAAGTTAGTTTAGTACCTCAAAATCAAACTTTATCGTTTAACTTTAATGAAATCAACCGCACGGAACCAATATTTTGATAGCAACTGACGCTACGGAGTTTACATAAAATGAATCTATGCGGGTAACGCTAAGTCAAATGGCACGAATTTTAAACGCGTTGTCACAACCTGCCCCTGTCACAACACGCCCCACCCTCCCCTATATTGCTCCTTGCGGTGTACAAACCTAAATTTCTGTTCTACGAAAAAAAATGTTCTACGAAAAACACATCCATGTACCACAACGCGCAGGAAAGGGAGATTACATAAATTCTCATCGACAATACCATGGATAATACCTTATGAATCCATCAACCCTAAACTTTTGGGGATTAGATATCGTATAAAGTTAGCTTAGTGTATTGTTACCACATTATTAGACAATGCTATATTAATAATCAATATTAATTTATAGCATTGCTTACGCCTGAGAAACCGAATTGGAATATATTCAGATTTGGAAATCCCTAGCGGACCCTTATTGCGGGAGATGCGCTTAAAATTGGTGAAATCATTTAATTAACTACATCGTAAATAGAGTTATCTTCAATTTGTCTTCCCCTAAACAAAAACAAGATTTAAATACAGATATTATAAAATAAGATAAATTATAGAATTCTCACAAAAATGAAGCTATTTATATGTGGGAGACAGGTTTGGAAGCCTAAAAAGGAAATCTTTTTCGAAAAGAAGGCACGTTTTTTATATACCTAAAGTCGATTGTTTTTGGGAACCTAATCTCGTTAATTGAGCGTGTAACAGAAAACCCAACCGAAAATACATTAGCTCAAAAAGCAGAAGCCTTTCGTTGGGTGAAACAAAATTGTTTTGACGTAGCAAAAAAAACAATCGCTTTCCTATATAGGGATACACACGCTAAAAGTTCCTTGCTAAATAAATGAAAAATACGCAAAGGCAACAGGTCCTGTCGGTGTTGTCAGTAATACAATTCAGATGATTAAAAGTCAATTTTGAAGGTACACCAAAAAAAAATTGTATCGAAAAATATTTAGTTACCAAAAGGGTACTTTTTGGGTTGAATCTATATTGATTTTGCCACAGAAACCATACATAAAACTCGCAACATTTTCGTTATAATATCATATAATATTAAAACGAAAATGTTCAAGAGTTTTATTAATAGCTGTTTGTAAAACGATACACCTGATATTCAAATAGTTATTAACTTTATGTTAGGCAATGACTCCCAAAATCCTCTATGTAATAATTCTCAATGTTTTTAATTTGTTTAAGAGATTTTTTTCATTTTAAAGCCTTATTGGTGGGAGACTTTCATGTCACCCGCGAACAAGTACGGCTAGTCCGCAACTTTTGAGGCCTTTTTAGCCTTGACAATGGCAGGTGATACCGTGTCGAAACGTCGGCCTTGGTCTTCTCACGGAGAACATTTACAGAAAACGCGAGGGAGTCCAGAAGTTCCTTTTGTTACATACAATAACGCTCGCGGAAACCTCAAGCAAAATATATATATATAACTTTTTTTAATATATACTAAAATTTTTTCATTAGATAGATTTTTTTCTGTTAATTTCTGATAATAGAACCGCTTTCTTAAATTGCTATTTAGTATTTTTTTTTATTAAAATGTTAAAATCCTTGTTAATTTTAATTAATATTTAGGTACGAAAAATTTGACTTAGAACAAATCACAAATATTACAAATCCAATACGCCATTAGAATAATTTTATTTGAACGTGTATTGTGATTAATTATTACACATCCAACACACTAAATTTACTTTTGTCTCAAGTCTGATTTGTTGAATAATATTATAAACCTATAGATATAATTATTTAGAGAGCCGATATTTTTTTTTCGAAGAGAAAATGTATATATAAATCTATTATTTATCTCTGTTTTACTGAGCCACAACATTTTTTACAGCCCGCACTGCCAGAAAAAAAACACCATAGTAGCCATTGTAACGAATTAAAATGATTCGTATGTTTACATTTTTCACGTATACCGCTTCGGCAATCTAATGGATTATTTAAAAGCTGTATAATTATTTCAATCGCCGCTAGGGCGACGAGACCTGGAAAATTATCTATCACCACTATTGGCGATTACTACTACTAAGTATTACGTATATTATTATATACATAGGTATGGAAAATAAGATGTTTTTTATATTAAAAAAATATGTATCTGATGGGAAAGGAAACACTCTACTGTTCTGACACGTAACTTTCACCTAATCGATGATCTTACATATTCGCAAGCAAGCTCGACGATTGTTGAGGCTCCGAACATAACCATCTTCAAGTATCTGGTTTATCTGGTCATGCCACATATTACGCGGTCACCTTTTCTTTCTGGAGCTGTCACCACTTAACGTCTTTCTTACTATTTTTTCTTCATTCTGAGTGACACTTTTTTTATCTACTCACTATACCAAGATTTTCTTTATATTATTTTCTCTTTAATAGATTAGCCACTCATACGTCGAAATGATTATCATATTTATATTTACTTTCATTCCTCTTGTCAGCTGCATGCTTCGCTTTCATACATTTGCGTTGGTATCAGAATTTCATTGCGTACCGCTAGTTTGTTTGATAGGTATATTTATATTAAAAATAGCGTTTAAAGCAACGTTCTATAACCAGAGAGTACCTTCCATAACTTTCATTATATGACCCTATCACAACCCTTGTGCAGATCTTCAAATGCACGGAAAAATGATGATTTTTCGCTAAAAACTTTTCCGTCTCGTAGAGAGACGATCTGGTCCACGCATCCTCTTCCACCCATAAAATATTGAATTATTTTATCTCATTATTTATACAAATAAAAAATTCTGAGTACGCGTCTACACAATGATACACAAGTATTGATTAAGTTTGTTATTATGTCGGAATAATCCACGCAAGCAGAATTTCCATCTCGGAGATTAATTAGATATATTGACGAAATTTATTGCTAATGACACAATTGTTAATTTACTTATCTATATGTGTATATGCGACTAATTAAGACTTGAATATTTAAAAATATGAATAAGGGTGACAGTATATATACGCGTGTTGAGTTTATAAAATATCGGAAGACATTTTTAACACTTATTATTATTATTTTTTTTTTTAAATCCTTGTTTACAAATAAAGGTACTTAATACTAATTTAACAATAAAACATAAGATATATTACACATTTTTTTTGTTTTGTTTAATTTGTGGATTATGCCACTCTACTAGGCTACGCCTGTCCCAGAGTGGCGTTATAGAACACAATTATAATATTTTTTCGAATTCGACAGTAGTATTTATTTTCATAAGGTAGTTATTATGTATCTACAAAGTATCAAGTGTAATGTTAGTGAAAGTTGAGTGAGTCATAAGTCCAAGTGAAAATATATGTAGAATAATTGTTTAATGTAAAAAGGGTTAAAGTTTTGTTTAAGATTATTTTTTATTTTCCTTTATTTATTTATTTATTTATATAGGTATATATTTTTATTTGAAGACATTATTATGCAATTACAGTAAGTAAATTTTCAGTTGCTGTTCTATCTTTGGAGGTAAGCCAGTTGTTTGCTAAAACTTTTATTTTATTAATTGAGTATAATCTGATATCCAGGAAGTCTGTTTTAAATATGTTAAATATTTTAGGCCCTATGTATGAGTAATTTTTCTGTCCATGTGTTGTCTTAGTTTTTGGTATTTCATCAAGGTTTCGTAATGCTTGTCTAGTATTATGAGAAGAATTATCTTCCTGTAATATGTGCGTAACACATTTAGACCGATGCCGATGCTCTCATTCCATCGCTTCCACAATTTTTGTAAATTTTGTAGAAGTGTTAAAATGGTTAGTTGATACTGGCCTACGTTTAGAAGTATTATAGTGGCATACCTTCATAAGGCATTTTTTCTTTTTTTATATTTTCTCTCTTTTTTATATTATGCTTCAATACAACCTATATGCAACGTGTAATTTATATGGCGGACCAGGTCTTGCACTTACAACCTGGTTACACTGTATACTATAAACATTATTGAGAAATATATGAAAAATTACAAATAAAGTAATTTTCTGGAAATGAATACAATTCCATATAAATTTCTTAAGAGCATAGACAAATTTCTATTTTCATTTTTGATGGATATTAAGGAGACTTTCTGATTAACAGTTCAAAAAAAAAATTGGCATTGTTTCCTTCTTTAATCCTGCTCAGGACCAAGACCGTCAATAAGGCCCAGAAAAAATTGGTAAATAGATATATAAAATTTTTCTAAATATCTAAATATGACCTCAGCACATCGGTCGAAAAATGACATGTCTTGTGGGACCTCATTATGACGTAATGTTTTATTATAAATGACATAACGATGAAAGTTATTTGTAGTAATGGGAATGCCTTAACTTATGGCATACACACGTGCAGGAATCCCATATTAACAATAAGTGTTATTTTTAAAATTTTATCAATGTAAAAATCGTACATGTAAATTTAATTGCGTTTCCTGAAAATTCACTCATTTCAAAACAGCTTTCAATAATTTTTCAATAAATCAAACAATGTAAATTAATCAAAACATATTTTATTTGTAAAAATTTTAAGTTTAGACCGTACTAGAATTATTGTGATCCAAAAATATCATATTTTTTTTATTTCTAAATAGTAAAAAAAGTGATTAAGTCAATTTTAACAAGCCGCATTTTTTTGCGTTGCAACAACTTTTTTGATATAAAACATAGCATTTTAAATTTCCTTCATTTTTTCCGACAAATTTTCACCTAAAATATTTTTTTATAAAAATTTACAAATTTAAATAATAGCTTAGATATGCGTAATTGAATATATCTTAGAAGATTAAAATTAAAATCATTTTTTAATGAGAACACCTTCTTAAAAATCCATTATCGATTTTAATTTTCGACGAAGCAAATGTAAAAATATAATAATATACAAAAAAAACAACCTTCAAAACTGCCAAAAATGTCTAATTTTTAAGTTATTTCGTGGCGCCTCCTACACATCCGTCAAGTACGTCAACATATTTATAGACTTATTCAAATTTGTTTACCGAAAGGAAAAGTTCCCAGAAAGAATTTCCTAATCGATTTTCCGAGTTTTCGCGCTCCCCCGCTAGATGGGATGTTATGTCGGATCTCTTTTAATTCATCGCATTTTGCGGTATTTGCCCGTGCTAAATTATTCCCCGAATCGTTTTCCAGATGGGTGACATATATTTACGGCGACGTATTTACACCAGACATATTATACTTATTTGATGTTTTTAATTGGACCTGTATACACACATTAATCACATCGTTGGTGAACATTTTGACAACGTGTAGGTGAACATTTAGACATCAACATGTTGGTGAATATTTTGACAATTTATAAAAGAAAACTTAAAATGTTTTCGATTGCTTTTGATCACGATTGTGTAGCGTTTGGGCGTGTCACACACGACCAAATAAATAATAGCTTTTATGATTTATCGCTCTTAATTAATGATTGTCGGATGTAAAAAGGGCAAATATATGACAAATGTATGAGAATAACACATTTGGACACACACATACACACATATAGGTATGCGTGTAATAGAGCTGTAACAAGGTATAACAAAGCTAGACCACAAAACTTAACAGGTATGTAGATTCTTGCCTAAATTATGATTCTTAAATATTATAGCAACAATATCTTAATATCAACAGTTATTGTAATATTATAATATCGAAGTTTGAATTTTTTTTCAAAATATTTATTTTTCTATAAATCATTGGATGATCATTAAATTAACTTATATCGATTACCGAAAATTCACTCAATGATTCAAAAGTCATGCAAAAAAATGTATAATTAAAAATTTTCTATGTTTTCATCATTTTATTTGACTTGTATTTTTCTTATTATTTCTTATGTTAGTTAATATGACAACTTGAATTTTAACTAGTATTTAACTTAATTTACATTTACATCTAATTAAATCTATGATACAATCTATAATATATGTTTGTATATATATATATATAATATATATATATATATATATAGATATATATATATTATATATATATATATATATATATATATATGATATATATATGTGTGTACGTATACATACACACATTTTATAATATGATGCCATATTATAAAATGGTACCATCTATAAAATAATAAATAAATCATCTTATGCTCTACGATTCTATACTATTTTTAAATTATTATAGCATAATCATTAAAGCGAATGAATTTTTAATATGTGATAGAGTTATTTGAATGAGAGTGCAACGTTATACAGAAGGTAAAAAAAAATATTGTGAAAAAATCAAAACTTTGCAATAGCTTCTCTCCATAACTATTGATGGTCATGGTTACTTTAACATTTTCCACTCGTAATTTAGGAAAAAATCTACTTGTTAATTATTTTGGACTAGATATGTTTCACCCTGTTAAGGCTGTCACAGTATGTATAAGTGTATTTGATGTTTAACAAAATAATCAATTTAAAAAAAAAGCAAAAACCTTTTTGTAAATCACACTTATTATTTTTGACGTCAGCTGATTTCAATACCACAACATCATCCTCAGAACGGATGTACTTACGGTGACACACTAGAGTGATGTTGTAACATAGAACGGTTTGCTTGAACGCTGCGCGTGGGCGACTTCCACTACCTTCCGTCCTTCAACATTTTATAATCAACAGTCCAGTGGGGGCAATTATCATTCGTGGTGGGTATGTGGGGTGGAGACTGATGGGGACAAATAGAAATGAGGAAAATAAAAAATAACGAGCTTTTAATTAAACTAATTTGATTATTGATTTTATTAATAGGAACAGTTAGTTTATAGAAAAGTAAGTTCACGCCCATCCCGACGAGGGCAAGATGTTATCGAAAGCGTTTGATGTCTACAATAATGAATGTAGTTAATACGAAATTTTCTTTTTTAAATTAATAAAGGTAGTAGTGTGAAAATAAATGAATAAATAAGGACAACACTAGAAACTATATTTGGTGTTATTATACTAGACACGCCGAGACATATTCCTATGTAGATACAGAGGAACTCTGTATCTACATAGCGAGACAGAATTCGCTATGTAGATCTACATATGTACATAGCGAATTCAGTCCCTATCACAACGACCCTCCATAACCAGCACCATCAGATCTAGCCGACTTACTTTGATAAGACTTATATTGGGTATATACATACATATATATATATTAGAGATATATATTTATAATATTGATATATATAATATATTATATATATATTATAACTTATACAGCGACAGAGCAATCAAAGTAGTATACCAGGCTAAAAAAACTGGGTAGGGACTCCTGAGCAGACCCAGACAATGCTTTATGGATAATGCACTGATCTGAAAAAATATGGGAAGAAGAGGGATAGAAGTAGAAAGAATGAATTGGAACAAGAGGAAAGGTATCGTCAGGGAGGCTGGAGCTCTACAAGAGTAATTAATGAATAATTTTGAAAAATTACAAGTGAAGCCTGACAAAAAAGGAATGAAAGTATACTGAATATTGTGGAAATGCGGTCACAATGCGCTTGTGTAGAAAATCTTTGGTCGATGGAGTGAGGAATGAACAAATTAGAAGTGAATGTACTGATGGCTGTATTGTGGTAGACAGGATCAAGAAATGAGTTCTGGGATGGTTTGGTCGTGTAGAACGTACGAGCAATGCAGTGATGGCGAAACTTTTGGGTTCCGCGTGTCTGAAATTCGGAAAAACCTAACAGGATTCTAAGAGCATATCACACCTAGAGCTATCACAGAAAGTGCTTAAATTTAAATGATGAAATAATAAAGAAAATACATCATTTAAATAAATGTATAATATAATATTCGTATTAATGATTTTTTTAATCTAATAATATAAATTGAGTAGGCTACATAGCAATTTTTACTGAAGTTACAATAAAAAATATAATTCTTACTTAAGTAACAATAACAGCAATTTTATGGTGATATAAGGGAATATTGAGAAGTAAAAAAATTAACTATCGACACATCGAATTATCGAACAGTTTATCTCCTCCCCAAGACAAGTCTTTTCAGTTGTTTTGTTAAGTTTTTGGCCCTTGTACTTTGAAAAACTGAGTTTTTTGCTCAAGTCTTTGCGAACACTCTTGGATGTAAACATCAAATATTTTATATTATAAGGTAGTCGACATTGAACATTTTTATTTAATAGTATGGCAAATGAATGCAGCTGGATGTCAGCATTTAAAAAAATAATTTTAAAAAATAATTTAAAAAATAATTTTAAAAACTAGGAGTCATGCTCTCCAAGGTGCTTTTTAACTTTTTTTAAACAAATTTTTGACCCACTTTTTTACAAATTTCAACAATACCTCATCTAGCATCCCTTTATATTTTTAAACTTTCAAGTTTGATATTCTAGATTCCGGGTTAGACTTGCCAGCACCAACATTTCAGTATTTTGATAATCTTGATTTCTTAATGCATAATTGTTTTGACTAAGTACGAAACTCCAAATATCAATTCTGTGTGAAAACACTATGGAACCTAATACCTTGATATTATGACGATATTGACGCGGCCTCTCAAAGTTTGTTAGCGAAACTGTGTGATTATCGAATTACACAAAATTATTATGAACACAGCTTTGTACTGTGTACGTTACCACTCGCTTGCCCCGCATTTTAACAAACACAGTCAGGATTGCCCCGAACAGGCGGCCGGCTACGTGACGCTAATCAAGAGTACCGTAATAACATTATTTTCTATGTAAATGTATAAAGACAATTTACATAGAAAATAATGTTATTGAATTGGTGTTTAACTTAATTTTCATTTTCAACCTAACCTAACCTAACCTTAAAGTAATAGTCGATTTCAAAAACATCTCTATATTAATGAAACACTCATCAGTATCATTTAATCATGAATTTCCGAATAAAATATAATTGAATCATTAATTTTCCGTAAAAAATAATGATATTCTTGTACGTTTTCCCGTCAAAATTATAATATTCCTGTACGTATTCCCGTCAAAATTATGATATTCCTGTACGTATTCCCGTCAAAATTATGATATTCCTGTACTTCAGATAATAACATATTGCATATACTGTACAAATATCATACATACATATCTGTAGCTCACAAACGTTTTATTAAAATGAAAATTTACTTGTCGACGTTCAAAAACTTTGGTACAAAATATTAGTGCAAACAGACACAAAACCTTTTAGACGGTATTACAATATTTGTTGTTATACAGAGTTATACAGGGAGGACCAAAAAATGCACACACTTTAATGAAAGAAGAACCTGTATCAAATATGTGATATAAAAGAGATGAATCAAGGTCAATATAATTCGATCTAGATGAATGCTTTTTAATATATTAGGTCCTTACATATGAAATTGACGTTTAGTATGGGAGGAACATAAAGCCGATTTTTTTTTATTATAATATATTTATTAAATCAAAGTATGTACCATTACTATCTATGCACTTTCGCCATCTCATAGGTAGTTCATCGATCCCTTTACTAAAAAAACCATTCGGACGGGAATTAATAAAATCTTTGAAGGCGGTTTGGACTGCCCCATCGGAGTTGAATTTTTTCCTTTGCCAGAAGTTATCCAAATTTCGAAAAAAATGGTAATCTGTTTGGGCAAGGTCCGGAGAGTACGGTGGATGTCTTAGACATTCCAATTGAAGCTCCTCTGATTTGGTAGCCGTCTATTGTGCAGTATGTGGTCTAGCGTTATCATGAAGCAGCAGTGGCCTAGAGCGATTAACCAGCCTCGGTTGTTTAGCAGCTAGCTTTTCCATCATGGTTTGCAGTTGCTGACAATAGACATCTGCCGTAATCGTCTGGCCAGATTTAAGAAAGCTGTAGTGAACGACACCAGCACTAGTCCACCAAACGCTCACAAGTAACTTTTTTGGAGTCAATTTTCGCTTGGGGCATGGTTTGGCTGGTTCGGCAGGGTTCAGCCATTGCGATGAGCGCTTCCGATTATCGTACAGGATCCACTTTTCATCACAGGTAATGATTCGATTTAAAATCCCTTCATTATTGTGCCGGTTGAGTAATGCAACGCAGCAGTCAACGCGCGTTTGTTGATTTGCTTCACTCAATTCGTGAGGTACCCACCTTTCAAGCTTTTTCACCTTACCAATTTGCTTCAAGTGGATTAAAACAGTTTTATCACTAACACCGCAGCCTGCAGCTAACTCGGATGTGGTTTGCGATGGATCCGCTTCCACAATAGCCTTCAATTCTTCATTATCAACTTTGGTCTCCGGCCGTCCACGGGGCTTGTTCTGCAGGTTGAAATTTCCAGAACGAAAACGTTGGAACCAAAAACGCACTGTGTTTTCTTTTGCGGCACCGTCGCCATACACATCATTAATCCTTCGAGCCGTTTCTGCAGCACTGGTGCCACGGTGGAACTCGTACTCGTAAATAACGCGATATTTCAAGTTTTTCATTTTGTAAACTGAGTGACGCAAAGAAAAAAACAATTGAGGCAAAAACAAATGAATTATAATTTTCAAAACACAAATACATGAGTAAATAGCTGTATAAATTTGGATTTGGAATTCCTAACCAAAGAGAAGATATTTGAGATCAAATTTGCCAGTACGGCAAAACGCCAATTTCATATGTAAGGACCTAATATATATTAAAGTTATAAGGTAGTTTCCGCGAAATTTATATGAAGCCTTTAATTCATTTCGATTTTTTTGCGTTTTTTTCGACATTTTCGCGCACTCTTTCGCGGTTTTCTCCGTAACCACAAGTAATAAAAATATTTTGTAAAAAAAATACGAAAGTTACCGCGTGAGAATTTAGTACACACGATTTTTTCCTTTTTCTCACCTCTGTTCTACGCTCATTCGAGTGAAATTTGATTTTTCTTCAATAATTTGGCCGCCAGACAAAATTTATAAATTCTAATCGACAAAAAGGAAGATAATCACGTTGCGCATACGATATAATTTATAAATATTTTTTTTTCTAATTTATTTCGAAAATACGTATTTTTTACAAAATTTACATTTTTTTTTCACGTTTTTCAATCGAATTTATTTCTTAAACTGCGAGGAATATTTTAATTTCAATAAAAAACCATTAAAGACCAAAGACTCTGGCGTGAAGAACTTTTTATTTTAATTTTTTTGGACGTCTCCTTCTTATATTTTTATGATATTTAATGTTGACAAATGATTTTTAGTCAAAAAGCTTCACTTTTCGAGACAAGCTAAGGAGACGAGGGAAAACGAGACACAGATAGAATGCCGTCTCGCCGAAGTTTATCGAAATTTGAAAGATGACAGCGGCGTTGTCAATATGAAAATATTCCACAGAAAATCTCAATGTCGATTTTTGATTACATTTATCTGACCAATACGTCGATTTTACACAAAAAAGTAAAGATAAAAATAATGCTTAATGTTTTTATTGTTGTTTAATATAAAAATTTTCTTTGTTTTCTAAGAACTTTCTTACGAGCGATTCAATTAAACCTATCCATCTCTGCGAAAATCCTCAACTGTTTTGAAAATTCGTATGATTTTACTTTAAATATGTTTTTTGAAGACAAATATCTGAATTAATACAACGTTAAATCATTAAAAAATTACATAATATAATTAAAGGTTCACATGTTGGTTTGTGTTTTTTATAAAAACACTTAATCCATTGGACGAATTTTATAACAAGCGAACCAAATTAACATCTTCGGTCACGAAAAATTGACGAAAATCCTATCGAAATTTACCATTGACCGCCAGTCACAGACAATTAAATGATGAAATGCCAGTTCCATACAAAAAATGCGCGTTGTTGAAATTAAAAATGTAATGTCTCGGTATATTTTTGATGAATAATTCATCTGTTGTAAAAATATAAAGTTTAAAATATGATTTATCGATTTTGACAAGAAAAAAATATTTTTTAATTCAATATAGTTGTAAAAGATTAAATCTAAGAAATATAGTTTTCAAAAATATTTATTTCAATCAGCTGTTTTCGATTCAAATATTTTTAAACATGTTAGACGTAATGGTTGCGAAACATTTTCGTGTGTGCATATTAAATTAGGTACCTACATATGTTTTAAATAAAAATATATTGAAATCATTTAAGTGAGGTTTCTCAGCGGGTTTTTATGCCACAATTTTTAAAAAAATTACAAAAGACAAGTCTTTGCCGCGTGATTTTTTCTAAACGTTTATTTTATTCTTCTTCTTCTTTCGTTTCCATGCTAGATCTCCTGGAATTTCATTTTTACTCATATCTCGGTGTTGTGCGATCGGATTCAAAATTAAAGTATGACGTTTTGTGACGAATCCGGCCATCTTTTTTTTTACGTACAAAGTTTTTGCATAGCTTTCTTTCTCGCGAAAATTCAAAAATAAAACACCGTTATAGGCGTAGTTTTAAAAATTAGAGACGCCATCATTTGCGCATTTTTATGAAACTTTTTCACCCCCTCCACTTTCCTAGGTACCTAACCAAGGTCGAAATATATAATGATGCAATATGGTATATAATTTTTTAGGATTACAACGTACAAGTTACAGAATCATGTATCAATAACATGCACCACCGAGAATAATTTCAGAATTGCAAGTGTTTAATTACTTTTTTTATTTAGATGTGTCGTAACGATTAAGGAAAAGCGTTTGAGAGAAAAATATTATACATGGTGTTTTTTATGATGAAGTTGAGATTTTTTACGAAATTGTGGTTATGTTAGGTTTAATTAGGTTAGGTTAGGCAAGGTTAGGTTAGGACAGGTCAGATTAGGTTAGGTTAAGTTAGGTTAGGTTAGGTTGTGGTTTTTGGGTTTTTCATGGATACCTCCGCGAAGCGATGCTCGCTTTCGAAAATTTAAAAAGTCCCGTACGGGTGCAGATTGGGAAATATTATACAAAATGTTTTTTTATTTAGATATGTCTTAACGATTTCGCAAAAGCGTTTGAGTGAGAAATATTATACAGGTTGTTTTTTATGATGAAGTTGCGTCTTTTTACGAAATTGTGGTTGTGTTAGGTTAGGTTAGAATAGGTTATTGGACAGGGTGTTTTTATGATGAAATTGCGCATTTTCCCGAAACGAGTTGTTGCATAGATGTGACGTCATGATTTCGGGAAGGTGCTTGGGTGGAAAATATTATTCAGGGTGTTTTTTATGATGAATTTGCGCGTTTCTTCGAAATTAGCTTAGCAGGGGGGGTTTAATTTTATTATTATTTTTGTTTAGTTGTGACGTCACGATTTCGGAAAGGTGCTTGGTTGGGAAATATTATACAGGGTGTTTTTAATGATGATAATACTTTAAGAATTGGGAAATTGCGCGTTTACGAATGAGCTTTTGCATAGATGTGATGTCACGATTTTAAAAAGCGCTTGGGTGGGAAATATTATACAGGATGTTTTTTAATTTTCGACATTCACATTTTGGGGATTTTGAATAATTTTAAGCCGTTTGGAAAATTACATACAGAGTTGACATTTTGAAAAATTATCAGAGTATTTTTGTTTCAAAAACCAAAAACCAAAAAATTTTTTTTGAAAATCCAAAAACTCAAAATACAAAAAAAAAATTAAAAACAAACATCAAAAAAACTCAAATCGAAAATCAAAATCAAAAAACCAAACACTTAAACCATAAAACCAAAATCAAAATGATTTTTTTTTGTAAGATCGACCATCTTTTGGTTTTTTTGGAAAACTTCAATTCTCATAAAAGTATAACATGTATAAAAATATTTTCTTTCATTCGAGTTTCAATGTTCTGACCGTGGTTTCACGGGGAGATTTTTATTTTTTTCTGACATACACGATTGGTAGAAATTAACATTACCTACGTTTCTACGTTTTCAGTTTTTTCCTATCTTTATTTTTAGAAAAGTTAGAAACAATTTCCATTTTTATAGCTCAACTTAGACATCTTTTGGATTTTTTTAAAAGCTCGATATACCGGTAATTTTTGATGTTTACTTTATTGGCTGTAACTTCTAAACGCGTCATTCTATTTTGGTCATTGATATCTCGAACGATAGGGAAATAGTTTCTCTATCGAATGTAAATTTTTAACATCGCAGACTTCAAAATTACGTTCCAAGTTTCGCGGTTTTGGCCGTGGCTTCGCAATGAGGATGTAAAAGAAAATTATATTAAATAAAATTTGTACAAGTTAACGTGATGTATCTTTCTATGTTTTTAGTTTTTTTCTATCTATTTTTTTAGAAAAATTATTAAAGAAAATAATTATTTCCATTTTTTCCAATCCCAGGTAGACATCTATTGAGAATTTTTAGAACCTCGAGATATCGGTTAATTTTTGATGTTTAGTTTATTGGCTGTAACTTCTAAACGCGTCATCCTATTTTAGTCATCGATATCTCGATCGATAGGGAAAGAGTGCCGTTATTGATCATATTGAAAAAAAAAATTGTTGCATTTGCAGACTTTAGCAATACGTCCGCTTTCATCCGAGTTTTGTGGTTTTTACTGTGGCTTCGCGGGAAAATTTTTAATTCTTATTCTTAAAATCTCAATCTGTATAATTTAACGTTATCTATCTTTCGGCATTTCTATTTTGTTTATCACTAATTTGAAAAAACTTATAAAATAAAATAAAATAAAATCGCTCAAAATTTCGCGGTTTTGGGCGTGGCTTCGCAATGAGGATGTAAAAAAAAATATATTTAATAAAATCTGTACAAGTTAACGTGATGTATCTTTCTGCATTTTTAGTTTTTTTCTATCTATTTTTTTAGAAAAGTTATTAAAGAAAATAGTTATTTCCATTTTCCGGGGCCAGGTAGACATCTATTGAGAATTTTTAGAACCTCGAAATATCAGTAAATTTTTGATGATTAGTTTATTGGCTGTAACTTCTAAACGCGTCATCCTATTTTAGTCATCGATATCTCGATCGATAGGGAAAGAGAGCCGTTATCGATAATATTGAAAAAAAATTGTTACATTTGCAGACTTTAGCATTACGTCCGCTTTCATCCGAGTTTTGTGGTTTTGACTGTGGCTTCGCGGGAAAAATTATAATTCCTATTCTTCAAACCACAATCTGTAGAATTTAACGTTATCTGTCCAAAGGCATTTTTATTTATTTTTTATCACCATTTTGAGAAAAGTTATAAAATAAAATAAAAAAAATTCCATCTTCATAAATATTTTTAAACTTTTCTTCAAATAATGATAAAAAATAAATAAAAATGCAGAAATATAGACAACATTAAATTATACAGACTGTATTTTTTGTAATTGTAATTTAAATATTCCCCGCGAAGCCACAGATAAAAGAGCAAAACGCGGATGAAAGCGGACGTAATTCTTAAGTCTGCCATTGTAATAAAAAAAAATTATAATTTCGATGGGAGCACTATTTCCCTATCGATCGAGATATCGACGGCTAAAATTGGATCACGCGTTTAGAAGTTATGGCTAAAAAACATAAGGACAAAAATTTACATAAAACAATAACTTCTAAAAAAAATTGACAGATGTCTAATATGGTCATGGTCAAATTGAATAAATATTTCATTCATTTATAACTTTTCTAAAATTAAAGTTACAAAAAATATAAAAATGCAGAAAGGTAGATGATGTAAAATTCTATCAATTATATTTTTTAAAATGAAGGTTATAAAAAAAAATAGATGTCTCATTAGTAGTGCAAAATTGGTAAAAATTATTTGATTAAGTTAAATTGCTTCTACATTCTTAGCTAAGGTTAGGTTAGGTAAGGTTGGGTTAGGTTAGGTTAGGTTAGGTTATGTTGTGGTTTATGGGATTTTCTTGGATATCTCCGCAAAGCGATGCCCGATTTCGAAAATTTAAAAAGTTCCAGAGGAGCCCAGCCCGTCCGCGACTTTTCACGACAGACGCTGCGCGGCAATGCCGCGCGGCGACTGTTGACACCCGTCGCCGGCACAGCGGGCGTCTGCGACCGCAAAGCGGGAGCCGTCAGACTCACTCACCTTTGCGCGGCCTTTGCGCGGCTTCCTCTTACACCCTTCGGTTTTTACAAGTTGAGTTTCTCTCTCTCCCCACTCGATCTTTCACAACTCTGTCATTTATCATTCGATTTCAATTTGGAAAAATACCACAGATAGCTCTCTTCTTCTTCTATCGAATCATTTATAACAGTTTCCCAAACGCGCAGTCCGATCTTTGCGATCGGGGCGTTACCGGAAAGTGTTTACCGTCAATCTTTTTCTTCGTTACTCAACCAACAGTGAGTCCGTCTTCTTCTTCTTGGTTACTCAATCATCAGTGAATCTACCGCCAGGCTAAATTGCACGCGTAGCCGTGCAACGGGCACCTAGTAAGTGATTAAAAAGTTAATTTCACATTACTCATCCACGGGCCCTTATCGTTTTTGCTAAGAATTTAGTCATTTTTATTGAATGTCACCAAGAAGTTCAACCGATACTCAAAGAAAGAAAATGGCAGTACAACTGTTGTTTATCAAAACAAAACACAGTTTAAAGAATTGATCAGAATAAATAAAATAACAAATATATTTTCTTTGCTTTATTTATACACCTTTGAATGTCCAAGTGACCAAAACCGGGGTAACCACAACCGGCCCATCAACCCTATGTATTAGCGGAGCGCTTATGTATTTTGAGCAAAATTTTATTACTTTTTGGACTAAGGAGAAAAAGAAGAAATATTTTGGTAAAAAATATTATTCATTGTGAAGTCGTACGAGATTAAAGTATCCTCACTCGTTGCACTGTTATCACATTACAGTTGTTAAAATTGCAATTAGTGTTGACCTTGTTCGAAAGTTCGCCTTGACCTCTGAAAAATGATAATAAAATCACACGTATATAAGCAACATATGTGAAAGTTTTCACTGGACATATTACATCATTTAAAAATGTTACGTGTGACGTTGATGGTCATCGCTTCCTTGGCGTGCGTCCAGGGTACGTATTGGCAGATTCAGATATTTGATTGTAGTTCTTTGTGCTACCTTTGTGTCGAATTTACACACAATGTATAATTTATCTAATGAGTAGTAAATTTGAAAAACATCCAATTTTGAAGTTAGAAACACTGGATTTATAAATTTCTACTGTGCGAAACTGATTGGGACATATTATTTTTTTTAAATATTCTGGTACCGGGAATCGAATCCGAGGCCTCCTGAGTGAGAGCCAGGTATCCTAGCCACTACACCATACAGGAGATGTCATGATTGCGGAGAAAATGTTTATAAAGCCAGTGTACTTAAAGCAAAAATATTTTTCAAAATATATTGTGCGCTCTATAATTTATTTTTTTGAACAAATGATTAGTGTCTTTGCTAAATTTTATATGTTGTCTATTTTTGAAGGCTCGCGCACGTATGGTGATGGCAACCTCTGTATGTTTCCGCTTACGAGTTTGCTCGCCCGGGGCTCAAGCCCCATCTCCGGGCGGTTAATTTGTGTTTTTTTAGCCGTTAATCCGAACGAAATTACGGACGTTACACAAAGTTAAGGGGACAGAAAAACAGACAGACAACAAAATTATGATGAGTAGGATATATTTGAAAAAAAAATATCGAAATTAAATATTTATCTGGCAGAATATTATGAAATATTAAAATCTGAACAATATGTTAATTATTGTGATAGGAATATTACGAGATATATCTCTTATTTCGGTTTCTTTTCAAAATATATGCTCAGGAAAAAGTCATGCTTCTTGTTCTCACTGCACGACCTTTGGTAAGTAGGTATGGAAGTCTATTTTTTTTACTTTTTACTTTACCATATAAAAAATAGCTTTGTGTCAATGAGACATCTATCGTATGCCTTGATTAATGATGTCACTATTGTGTTCTTGAAAAATTTGAAGACACTGAATATATTCTGAATCTCAGATAATATATTTTATATCAGCATGCGATATTTCTTCAGAATTTGATAATTCCGTCAGTTCAGCGTGTTGCCCCCAGCTGCCAAGAATGTGCCAATAAAATAAAATGGCAACGGGCGAAACACGTCGCTCGGAGGAATAACAGTTACAGTCATCCGTTGGTATCTTAGAATCTATAGACATACTTAGTAGTCTTTATGTCTTACAACAAGTTATATTAATAACATTTTTTTTAAATTTGATAAAAATATATTAAAAGAAACATTGACGTGACTTTCATAGAAGATATCAATTTCACACTGAAGAAGTAATTGGATTTGTTAATGCAATTACCCCGTTTATTCGAACCCCGAGAATTCAGAAGTGTGAGTCAGAAAAGATGGAAAATCGTTGAAGATTAAACCTATTCTTCCTACAAACCTAACCTTTGAATTCCAATTGGAATTTTTCAAGGTTTTTAATATTTTATTTAACTTTTATTGAAACGATTGAATTTTTCGAAACCGATTTAAATTACTGTAATGATACTTCAACGATTTCTAAAAAAATATGTCAGAAATATTGAAAAAAAATGCATGATAGCTTGAACATTTTCGACTCATTATATAGTCCTGCGAGGTTATTAATGTTTTCCAAATAACCCTGTATATATATTTAATTATTTAATTATGTAGTCGCATTAGTTTTACGCACAATCGGCAGGGTTTAAAATAGTAGGTGCCATTAACTGCCGGGGAAAAGGTATTAAAATATTTTGATAAAAGTCATTATTATTATTTCATGGGTGTCGGCTATAAATAAGTAAATATTCTTTAGAAACCGGCATGCAAAAGTACTGTCATTTTTGATGGGTTGTAGCTATTTAAAAACAGGTGTTACCAATCAAAGGTTAGAAATGACACTAAATGTGAAATGACATGTAAAAGGTATGTTGCCTGTAAGAACCATTGTAAAAATGAAAAGTGTCGGGGGTTCAGTGATCTGTCGAGGAGAATGGGTAATTGTGTGATTTGGCCCGAATTTTAATTGTCGCTCCGGGCTAGGGTTGCCACCCGTAGAAATTTTTGCGTAAAACGGAACGAGAGAGTTACCGGGGTCGATGACGTTATCGACTGTTGCTGAATAGGTTCGGTAATCGACGATATACCCCACGGCGGTCGCCACATACAGGCTCGTTTTTTAATGTAACCTAACCTCAACAGAGTCAATGTCATTGTAAAAATTTCTTGTTTGTTTTGTGTATGGCGGATTGAGTGCAGTTAAAATACGATTAATTGGTTTTACAGAGTTTTTTCTGTGATGAATAGCAAATAGCGAGACGAAAGAAACAAAGCGTCTCTGAATCTGATAAAAATGAATGACTTATTTGCTTTAATTTAAATAATATAGACTGCAAAAATGCCGTGCAATTGTTTAGTAATGATAATTATTTGTTAAAAGTTGCTAAAAGTAATGAAAAATACGTTTTTAAGCAAAATAAAAAAATTAAATAAATCGTTCTTTATTTTGACACAATGTACTTTTTTCCTACCTTTAATAACCAATGTTTTTTATTTGCACAAAAAAAAGGTGGCAACCCTACTCACTGCGCATGCTGAGGTCTTCATTTCAAAATGAAGTTTTGCCTTTCACTACTTCATATGTATGGCACCGAGTATTGTGGACTAGAAATAAAACTTGCTGTACTTCAAGGGCGTGTTTCACACATCAAATAATATATTTGTAATATATTACTTTTGCTTTGCACCAGGGCTCTGCCGCGGAAATGAAGCCACCATCTGGGACCACCCGTATCAGGCGGCTATTCTCCAGCGCGTGAAGGCGTCGGAGAACCGCTGCGGCTGCGAGGAGTTCCGCTACACCTGCAGCGGAGTCATCATCGCCGAATCCTTTATACTGACAACCGCCACATGTGCCAGGTAAATAAATTTTATTTTATTTTATATTTTATTCTTTTTGTACCGCGTCCGTTCGATGGACGTTGACGGCCCGGAATAGCTGGACAGTAGACTGGCCGTGTTGTTCTACTTCTTCCGGGGCCCCGACTTCTGGCAATCTTTCCCTGCATCATGCAAGATTTCCTACTTCTGTGGGTGCCTCATCACATGTTCTTCGTTTGTTTTGTACAACTTTTTTTTTTTTTTTATTAGTGACACTAACAGGATAATAGATACATGATACTCTGATAATAAACATTATAGTGAAGACTATGCCCATTATCCCAATTACAAGTGTCTTCGGCACGCTCTAGTAACATGTATTTTTGCAATTAATTATATTTTACATGTACATTTATGTGTATTGTATATTTTGTGTTTGAATGTAGTGCGATTAGTATTTAATGAATGATTGATTTAATGGATCTATAGGTTCATGTCATCGTTTAGAAAATGGATGTTGTGTATGAGTGAGTTTTTGAACGAAGATAAGGTATCTGCAAGAATATCAGCATCAATGTTAAGGTCAGCACAATATATATTACATGCGCGACACAACCTTGTGATGGGAGAAAAGTAACCAACATTATTAGTGTGCTGGCTTATTCTGAAGAACTCCGGGCTTCTTATCTTTACGGGGTTTAACACGCAAATTTATATCAGATAGAGAGAGAGAATCAACAACTCCGCTGAGAATCTTGTGTAGCACAACGAGATTGGATATTTTTCGTCGGGACTCAAGTTTGTGCATCTAATAAATAAATAAATAAATATAAATAAATAAATAAATCTTGAAAAAGGCAAGTCGATCTTCGTAGCTGTGAAGATTGTTGTTTACTTTCATTTTTCCCTCGGGGGAGTGACTGGTGTACCTAGTTTAACTGTGTCTATGGTATTTCATCACATATATGTATATCATTGTATCATATCTTATTCCATTGTATTGTATTGTATGTTTTGCTTTTGATGACAGTGAAGCGGTTTTGTGTGGACGCTTCCCGGGCTGCTACTCATGTGAGTTTGAGTAGGGTGGGGAGACTGACCAATTTCGCATAAAAGAAAATCAAATTGGGTGGCGAAAGTTTACGGCCGATATGGGAGGTATTGCTCGTAAAACGACCGTGGGTGTGTGGTGGGTCCTTCTTCACTGCCTCATCACATGTCCGAGATATTGAAGTTTTTATATTTTAATTGTGTTAATTAGCTATAACCCGTTAAAAGTGACGGAACATTTGTTTGCGTTTTTGCTAAGCCCTAGTACATATTTGTACTATATTTTTGGCAGCCCGCGGAGAGGCGGCCGTAGCAACATGCGCGAAGCAGTCGGTTCAGGTTTGGTGTTTGGGTTCAGGCCCAGGGTTCAAGCCCCATCTCTGGCCGTTTAATTCGTTTTTACTCCCTTCATATTAACTCGTGGCGTCTGCTTGCTTGCTTGCTTGACGGCTTGCCGGGTGAAAAAACTTTGGATTGATTTTTAACCATTTTCCCGTGATCTAATCCAGCTGAAACTTGGCAAGTAGACTCGTGGCGACGATCAAGAAGATCTATCAAATTTTCGTTAAAAAAAATTATTAATTATAGTATAATTTAGGATTTTTAGAAATTTTATTGGTTTTTTTAAATTGGAATCATTAGAAAAGTTTGATTACTAGCATAGCGGCCCGGTAACATCGCGGAATATTTTCTAAATTTGAATTACTCCGTCGGTATACATAACAGGTACTTCACTACGAATGTCGAAAATCTAAATTGACTGAAAAATGTTTTTAGAATTTAATCTTCAAAGCATGAAGTGTCTTATCAAAGCTTAAAACATCTGACATTTTATAAATATATTAAATTACTGTAAGTTTAGTGTTATGTTATATGTTTTAATTCGTCTTTAATTGTTGTTATATTTTACAAAGTGTTCCACACGGAAACAATAAAAACAGGCGCGGTCCGCTGAGTTCGCTTCCGAAGCCTTGCAGCCGAAAACTTGCAGACCGGGGAATGCAGAGCGACTGCACCGTCCGGAGAGCAATACAAAATTCCGCTGTAGTAGCGAAAAATCCTCGAAGTCCAAATCCGTGCCAAGTTGTCCCCTCAGGTGATGAAAAAAGGTCCAATAAAAATCCAAGTCGTGTCCAAGTCCAAATGCAGAAGTCAGTAGAAATCCAGAATCCAAATCCAAAGAAAAGCAGGGGTCAAGCAGGGTGAGAAGTAAAAATGCAGAATAAAATGTTCCAGTAGGCGTACTCAGCAGAGGCTCCCACGAGAATGATAACGCTCGCCCGCCCGGCGTGCTATTTATACAATCCGGAAAGCTTCCCCCTAACTAGCGCCCGACCAATCAGCGCGCTCGGTTTACCGGGCGCCCGGAGCGAAAAAATGACGGACCTCGCGCCGATTTGCGAATTAAAATTGAATATTTTAATCGATTACACATTAAACGCCACCCCCTGGGGATTTTAACATATCATGTTTACCAATCTATGTCTTGCCCATAGGATGATATATTTTACTGGAACCGCAAGAATGAATTTACTGAGTTATTCAATAATATATGCCGATTACCGCGGCATTTTCAAGAATTAATTCACATTTAATTCGGTTAAAAATAGTAAACATGATTCTAAGTTATACCAATATAGATCTCAACCAAGCGCATCCTTTGGTGATATTTTCAAGTATGTCAGATAAATATTAATTGCGTAATAGGCATCCAAAGTGGGCCGCAACAAACTAAGTGCGCCCGCGCAATTTCCCATATGTAAAAACATATCATTCCCATAGATGTCCACATGAGGAACACGATAAAAAATGTTTCAGTTCGCTAGGACGTCTGTAACCTCCGTAATCTGAGTTCAAAAATATCGGCTGGCGGCCTACTCAGCCGCCCGGGGCCGCCGTGACGGCACCGGGGATTTTCCACTGGCCCGCGTGACTTGTAACGGTCGGCGCGGCCGCCGAGGTTTGCAGGGCTGCCAAGATATTTACTCTCCCATATGATGGCTCAGATAAAACATTATTTATTTTAATTTCTACTTTAAAATATCACATAAAAGGATTCATTTGGCACATTTAAAAATACTTATGTATTTTTACTTCCTCGCCTCTTCGAGGCAGGACATTTACATTAATTCCATCAATCTAGCGGCCATTTTATAATGGTCCGCGGCGCTTCGCGCGGTTTTTTAATGATTTTATCCCCATCGCGCGAGCTTTCCTGTATATCCAAACCACGAAACATGAATTTTATTCAATATTACATTTACAAATGTCTTATCTAGTTCTTAAATATTTCATTCTTAAGATATCTCATTAAATATTTCATCAAACTTAAATATTTCATTTTCTTAAGTATTTCAAATATTTCATAACATTTCATTTTATAAGACAAAAAATGTAATTTCTTCGTGGAATTCTTCAACGTCCAATCGCAGCCTCTGGGCGTCCATCGCTCGATCGGTCGTCCACGCACTCCGTCGGAGATGCCACACATCGCGCCGGTGCGGCGTTCTATCCTCTCATCAGGATCGCAGCGCCGGCTAGCTGCCCGCACTGACTATCCGCACGGAGGCGTGATGGGATGCGGATGCTTCCCCACTGTCGTATGCCCCTGCATGTTTCCATACCTACAGTGTCTGTCCATACAAAGGACGGCGGCCCGATTAAGGGCCACCATGCACGACTTCAGATGGGTCATCATCATCATCATTACGTCGCCTTATGATGTTGCCATCATAATTCTACCTGTCCGATACACAAAGAAAGGGAGTATAATAAAAACTTGGTTTTTATGGGTTACTTTTTTTTACCTACTTACTTACTTTACCTGTACCTGTCTTCAATATGCTTCTGACCATATATTTTGTTAAACCTAATCATTGATAACTCTTTTTCAGAGATCATCTATCAGTCGTATCCAATATGATTCTGACCATAAATTTTGTTAAACCAAATCGTTACTTAATCCATTACCTGTCTCCAATATGCTTCTGATCATATATTTTGTTAAAATTCATTGATAACTCTTTTTCAGAGATAACGCAAAAAATTATCAAGTCCGTGTTGGATCCAGCTACCACGACGAAGGTGGAGATCTACACTATGTGAAAGATGTCTATAGGCACAACAATTTCACTCCAGACTTTGACTGTGACATCGCCGTACTCAGACTCACCGAATCCATGAAGTTCTGTGCTCATGTGGCCCCAGCTAAACTGCCCGACCAAGGCCATCTGCTCACTATTGGAAGTGTCGCTATACTCAGTCTCTGGGAATACAAAAAGGTAGATTCATATTGAAATAGTAAGAAACCACCAGTTTTCATGACTTGCAAGTTACGGGAATCAAGCAGGAATTGAGGTTGTAAATGACAAGAATAAAGGAATGGAGATTGAGGGTAAATGGAAATAATAGCGTGGATTGTAAAGGATGAAAGGTGAGGACATATGATGATGATTAGACTTAATGAATCTGCAATCACAATTTCCACACACCCAATGCTTCATATCGATAGAATTTAGAGATGGTGACAAAACTACTCCGGAGGTGACGGTCGATATTTGTGATAATTTTAAAAAAATATCTCACTCGGCGAGCTGTTGGGTTTTAACTGAGAAAAGTGGGTAAGATGAAGAGAGAGGTCAAATAGATTTGGGAATATAAGGTAAATGTCAAGTAGTGAATATTTACTAGATACTTTTAAACTATCATTCCCCATAACATCATCATATCGTCATAATTGTAGAACAACGACGCACGTGATTTTTCTCAAGATTGCAGGAGAGCAGTTTGAAGTTTTATTAACATAAAGACACTTTATGTCGTAGCTCGATAACTACAGAAGATTTTCCTTTGAAACTTGGGTTAGTTATTTAAAGTGGATACCTTTCAAACCTCAAATATAGTCAGCGCAGTACGACGTTTTTACACATGCTGCATTGCTCTACGATTGCAAATCAGAACCGAAATACGAAGTTGGTATAACGACAGTTAAATTAATGAGAAAGAATACACTTTTTATACACAATTAGATAGCTTCTTTTTTCACTTTTTAACGATCCAAAAAAGTCAATATGGAATTTTTTGCACATCTGTCATTGTTCTACGATCATGACGATATACGCTTCTATTCTTTTTTCTCAGACGGTTTATTAAAACCTAATGTTTATTAAAGCTGATTGAAACTCATAATAAATCACCAAAAAACCAATATTGTTATTTTCAGAATAGATTGGTATATATTGGAAATAACAATAGTAGAATGTTGTTGGGACGGGGGTTATTGTTTTTACTTCCTTTCTTTTAACTCGTGGCGTCTGCTTGCTTGCCGGCTTGCCGTTGAAAAATTTTTGGATCGATTTTTAACCCTTTTCCCGTGATCCAATCGAGCTGAAACTTGGCAAGTAGACTCGTGGCAACGATCAAGAAGATCTAGCAAATTTTAGCTAAAAAAATAAATAATTATAGTATAATTTCGGATTTTTAAAAAATTTTCTTGGTTTTTTCAAATTGGAATCATTAGAAAAGTTTGATTACGGCGGCCCGATAACGTCACGGAATGTTTTCTAAATTTGAATTACTCCGTCGGTATATATAATAGGTACTTCACTACGAATTTTAAAATCAAAATTGACTGACAAATGTTTTTAGAATTTAATCTTCAAAGCATGAAGTGTCTTATCAAAGCTCAAAACATCTGACATTTTACAAATATATTAAATAACTGTAAGTTTAGTGTTATGTTATATGTTTTAATTCGTCTTTAATTGTTGTTATATTTTACAAAGGAAGGGAGTATAATAAAAACTTGGTTTTTATGGGTTAGTTTTATATATAGAATGCATGAAATACACTAAAGAAATGTCGTTCTAAACGAGGGGGGAAGAAATGGTGAACACGGTAGCATGGCATAAAGTGTCCTTAAAGCCATGTATTCACTAGGGGACAAATCGCGAAACATTCCGCTCGACATGTCGCATCAACATCTACGCTCATATTTCGGGGACAATGACGCGGACATTATTTGACGTGTACACACCGGACTCGCATATCTTGTCGCGGAAATGTCATCCGATGAGGTTATGGATGACAGCTGCGGTATCTCATTTGGCGAAAACGGGGTTCCGCGCAATTCAAAATGTTTTTTTGGGTCGCAATTTCAAATTAACGAGGTTTTACTGTAGTAAATTGAATATTATTAAAAACAGGGTCCTTTTTGCAAATAATTATTGTTTTCCAGACGTCGCGGAAATATATCGCCCTATGAGGTTATGATGATAGCCGCGTATCTGTTTTCTGTTTATGTTAATGAGTTTATCGAAAAGTAAGAGGAGAATGCGAAATTATTTACTGCAAAGAGAAAGAAGGACGGACATCCTATGCGATCTTCGATCGATACAGCTCGATGAGTTCGAGAACGATTTCGTTTCCCCGCATTGTCATCTTGACAGATACAGCGCATGCGTATTCACTTGTAAACATACCACGTGGTACTGACGCTCCGCGGAATGTTGCAGTGAGTACGCTCGGGTACCGTGCGCATGGCAACGTTGCCACGGCACGTAGAAATGCCGCGCTATGTTGTGCGCGAGGTCGCGGAACAGTGCACGACGTTGCAACGTCACGTAGACTCTATGCCGCGCGTGCTGTTGAGGGACAATTTGTCCCCTAGTGAATACATGGCTTAAACCTGCCAATGATAGGTCGTAGCCCTGAGGCTTCCATCTGCTCTGGTCCCTTTTTCGGTTATGAATTTTTGTAAACCTCGTCTTATTGCGCCTGAATTTTTCCAGGAATCACCTCTGCAGACCGTCACGGTGCTGGTGGAGAGCTCCGAGATGTGCAACGCCAGATACAGCAAATATTCTCCCAAGGTGGAGTTGGTGACGCCAAACATGTTTTGCACCTTCAACCTAAACTACCCGTACTCCGGGTACGCCAACGAAAGCCCCTGCGGCGAGCGAGACCGGGGCGGGCCGCTGGTCATCGACGGCACGGTCTACGGACTGACTTCCTGGAGCCACCAGTGCGGCAGCTCGGTGTTCCCCACGGTGGTCACCAAAGTGGCCGCGTTCACCAAGTGGATCGTGTCTGTCGCAGACGTGCCTCTTGTTACCGAAACAATGGAGTAATGACGTGCTTATTTTTTGTGCATCACACTAATATTATGATTTTTCTCAGTGCATTTTTTTACGAAAAATTCTGTGTAGTGAAATTTCATTAATATATGAAACTGAATATTTTTAGTTCTTTATGTTTACATAAACACAGGGTGTATCAGAGTTAGCAGCAGAAACTTGACAGGTAGATTCCTACCTATGTTATGGGTCTTAAGTATATACAGGATTATTTGTAAAACATTAGTAACCTCGCAGGGCTGTATTCCTGCCTTGATTATGAGTCGAAAATGTTCAAGCTATTGTGACCTAATATCAATAGTTAAGGAGATATGCGACATCAAAGTTAGCATTTTTTTTCTCAATATTTCTGACTTATTTTTTGTAAAACGTTGGACTATCATTACAGTAACTTTTATCGAATATGAAAAATTCATTCCCTTTAATACAAGTCAAATAAAAAAATAAAAACCTTCAAACTCCAATTGGAAAACATTCCAATTGGATTTTTTTCAGGGTTTTTATCATTTTATTTAACTTATATTGAAAAGAATGAATTTTTCGTAATCGATATGAGTTACTGTAATGATAGTCCAACGTTTTACAAAAAATAAGTCAGAAATATTGAGAAAAAAATGCTAACTTTGATGTCGCATATCTCCTTAAATATTGATATTAGGTCATATTAGCTTGAACATTTTCGACTCACAATCAAGGCATGAATATAGTCCTGCGAGGTTATTAATGTTTTCCAAATAACCCTGTATATGCAATATCAAAGTTTGCATTTTTTTCTTTTAAGTTGTACTGAAGCAAATGAATTTTTCATAATCGATATAAGGTTACTGTAATTTTAGTTCAACTTTTTGCAAAAAATAAGTCAGAAATATAGAAAAAAATGCAAACTCTGATATTTCATATCTCCATATATATTAATATTACGTCACGGTTGCTTAACATTTTAGACTCATAACATAGTCAGGAATCTACCAGTCAAGTTTCTGCTGCTAGCTCTGGTACACCCCGTATATTAAAAAAATCTTAAATTTGGGAATTTGTTGTAACGAAATTTTATTTTTCGGTCCCTTGGATTCGTTATCGTACTTCATATTGGTAATGAACACTTCGCTCGCTTTGAAATGTATATTTAAATTTGTGTTTTAAATAAAGTAATATGTACTACACATACTTAAAGATTTTCATTTTCTCCACTCTGTCAGTTTCCTTGTAAAGGAATAATAATCCATTATGTTCTTAGAAACATTTCATAATAATATAACATTCCCTAACACTTACGCCGGTCTTCTTGGTTGAGCTAACAGTGTCCCGGGAGAGAAACATCCAAAAAGACCTCGTTAGTTAAATAAATATAAGGTATGGTATGTAGTAGTGATGGGTCCGCTCTGTACTCACTACTACAATGTAGTACTACACTACATTGAAGTGCACACTTCGCACATTTTGATGTGTAGTGCACACTACAAACTACAAACACCAAAGTTATTGAAAGTATAAACTTCAAATAGTACACTTCATTTCAAAGCGAACACTACAAAGTACATACACTTCAAAGTTATCGAAAGTATGAGAAACACATTTTAAATAGTGTATTTTTTACGTGAAATTTTTGGAAAATTGATGTAGATATATGAAGAATTTTCTGGAATCTGTAACAACCCCCCCCCCCATGGTTTGAAAAATTTTGGGAGCTATGAAGAAATTTTTGGGGAAGTTGATGTAGCTAAACGGAGAAATCTTTGGAAACTGTAACAACCCCCCCCCCCATGGTTTGAAAATTTTTTGGAATCGAACGAAGAAATCTGTCTGGCGACCTTTTTTTTTTTTAGGTCGCCAAATGTTACTTTGGAGAAAATATCGTCATTTATTTAAATATTTTTGTCGTTGACCTTTTTTTTTTTTTAGCTCGCCAAATTTTTATTTGGGAAAAAAATACTTCACTTCATTTGAAAATTTACTTCACTATTACTTCATTTCATTACTTCACTTCATTAATACTACAATTACTTCATTTCATTACTTCACTTCATTAATACTACAATTACTTCATTTCATTACTTCACTTCATTAATACTACAATTACTTCATTACTTCACTTCATTTCGTAGTACTACAATTGCTTCACTTCAAGTAGTTTTTACTACAATTGTAGTGTACACTTTGTAGTCTTCAAACTGGTGAACGTGTGTGTGTTGTAGTCTTCATTTTGAAATGAAGTTTTTCCCTTCGCTATTAGACAGTGTCATCTCGCGACACTAGCAGTCAGGTTGAAGACTGTCGACTACAAATTGGTTACTTTCCGTGAGAGCGGACCGACACGTTATTAAATTCACATTAAAACATCATCTGAAGAAATCCAAGCGGAGAATGGAAAGCTTTTCAAAATATTAATCTCTAATTACACGAAAATATTCCGTCATTTTGATCAAATTATTTTATCTATTTCTGCCTGCCTGAATTTGGATAGTTTCGATCAAAATTACAACACGTGTCATCAAACATCC
>JADDOH010014425.1:0-19797 GCA_016648135.1 Agrypnia vestita | reverse complement strand
CCATATTTGTCCGGAAAATTCCAAAGTATAATTTTTTTCCATAAAAGTGTCATTTTTGCACTCAACTTAAAGAAAAATATATCAAATACAGCTGTATAACCTTTCAGTCGAAAAAAATAATAGAATGTCACATAAAAATCATATTTTGCTACGTACTGACACTAACAACATATAGGGATGTTTTTTTTAGAGGTGTAGAAATTTTAAATGACATAAAATACATAAAAATCGTGATAATGACGGTGGTATTGGCTTTGGAAAGATAATTCTATGCCATTAGTGTTTAAATAATATGATAAAGATTTCAAAAAAAAAAAATTACGCAATTTTCAAGCGTTGTTATGGCGTTGGTAAATTCATGGAAAAACGGCAAAACAATCTGAACACAAATCAGCTATCAGCTGTCAAATTAGTTGTCGCTGGAAAAAGATTTGCCAATCAAAAAAATACCCTATATTTAAACACTAACAGCCGAAAATTATTTTTCCAAATGTCATGTATTGGTTTCTTCCTCCTAAGCCTTGCACCTAGGAGACAGCGAAGAGGTTTTGTTCGGACGTCTTCCCACGCCGCTTTCACTCATGGGGAGGATGATATTTTAGCATTAAAAAAATGCCGAATTGGGTGGCGAAAGTGCAGGGCCGATATGGGAGCTATTGCTCATAAAATGACCCTGGGTGGGTCTTTCTTCACGTTCCTAAAAGCCATTTATTTTATTATTTCATTTTAAAGTTCTATATCTCTAAAATACACACCCCTTACAAAAATATGACATTCTTAAGGCGATCGTCCAGCAGAATGAGCAAATTTCATCATTTTTTCTCATACCTCCTCATGCGTTTTTTATCACATTTTTGTATGGAAATATCTCATTTTAAATTTTTTATCAAGTAACATATATTTTAAATACGAATATCTTATTAAAATGTCACAAACTAAATTATATAATTTATTAATAAATTACCAAACCTTCGATGTTTTAAAAATGAAGAAAATTGCTCCACTTTGTGGGCCTTTCATGACTGAACGGCGTGTGAGATGTCTTTTTTATTCAATAATATTACAAAGTAAACAGTTATCTTCAATTTATTACAATTATAGCAAAATATGTTAGTTTGTTTACATGCAATTTATGTTTTAAAAAATACAGTTGCTCACTCTGCTAGACGATCGCCTTAAGCCATGTATTCACTAGGGGACAAATTGTCCCTCAACAGCACGCGCGGCATAGAGTCTACGTGACGTTGCAACGTCGTGCACTGTTCCGCGACCTCGCGCACAAATAGCGCCGGCATTCTAGTGCCGCTTGGCAACGTTGCAACTGCGAACTCGGTTACCGGGGTACTCCACTGACCACTTCCGCGGAGCTGTCTGTAACACCGTGGGATGTTTACAAGGGAATACGCATGCGCTGTTATCTGCAAGATGACAATGCGGGGAAACGAAAAATCGTTCTCGAACTCATCGAGCTGTATCGATCGAAGATCGCATAGAATGTCCGTCCTTCTTTCTCTTTGCAGTAAATAATTTCGCATTCTCCTCTTTTTTCTCCTCTTACTTTTCGATAAACTAATTAACATAAACAGATACGCGGCTATCATCATAACCTCATAGGGCGATATATTTCCGCGACGTCTGGAAAACAATAATTGTTTGCAAAAAGGACCTTGTTTTTAATAATATTTAATTTACTACAGTATAACCTCGTTTATTTGAAATTGCGACCCAAAAAAACATTTCGAATTGCGCGGAACCCCGTTTTCGCCAAATGAGATACCGCAGCTGTCAACATAAGCTCATAGGGTGACATTTCCGCGACAAGATATGCGAGTCCCGGTGTGTACACGTCAAATGGCCGCGTCATTGTCCCCGAAACATGAGCGTAGATGTTGATGCGACATGCAGAGTTGAATGTTTCGCGATTTGTCCCCTAGTGAATACATGGCTTTAAGTTGTATACTTTTTTTGGGAAGGGGGATTGCATTACACTCGGGGTGCAACTTGTAGTTCCAAGGGGAGCAGTCCTTTTCACTATCGGGTGTAATTGTGTTACGTTTATGTAGTACAAAGTTTAATAAAATGTTAGTTTTAATCATCATCGTTTTAAATCATTTTATGAGGCATATAAAAGCAAAGACAGCAATATTATACCGAGGAGCTCCTGAGATAAACACGAAAAACCTGCCCACTGTCCGAGCAAATTTCTATGGAATCTACGACTCCAGTTGTCCATTTATATAAATAAATATTTAACTATTAAATATGGATATTGCTGTGTCTGCTACCAAATAGTGGACACTGCTGATTTAGCTATTTACACACTTGGATACTGCTATCTTTGCTATGATGTTTCAGTATAAAATCGATATCAACTCTCACTTTATTACGATGCGGCCATTACGTCAAGTAATAAAGCCTTGAGAATTGATTGGGTGAAGTAGATATTGCTGCTTCTGCTTTTTACACCATTTTTTGGATATTTCTACCTTTACTTTTATACCCCTCATATAGAGCATAAACACGTATGCAGGTATTTCATCGATTCACTTCGAAGCCTCGTTAAAACTGAATCCGCGCAAGACATCCCCTGCAGTTTCTCGGAGGTGCTGATCAAAGGCGCGTGTCGATGCAGAAGAGCGGCGATGGGCTGGAGACAGCGGGGCACCTCGGGGGCGCCCTGGGGCCCCGGCAGAGGGGGCTAGCGCAGCAGCAGGGCCCGGGCCTCCTCCCTCAGGGCGGCCAGCTGCGCCCTCAGCAGCCGGTTCTCCTGCTCCAGCAACATGGCCCGCAGCGCTATCTGCGGAGTAAAACTGTTATTATTAGATGGCCAGTGCAACAATGAGGATGTGGGGGGTCTGGCAACTCCATTATTCAAGCAGCTGCCATGTGGTTTTAAATTCCCAATGCATAAAAGATGGACACTAATTATGCAACAGTGACCGATTGCATACTACCAATGATGACGTATGGAGTGGAGATAATGGCTCTTACAAAGAAAAGTGTAGAAAGGCTCAAATGCACGCAACGATCCATGCTTGGAACAAGCCTAAGAGATAGGAAATGATGAAATTAGGCGCAGAACTAGAACAGTGGATATCATGGATCTTGTAGCGAAACTAAAATGCCTATGGGCAGGGCATTCTGCAAGGCAGGATGCTACAAGATGGACTCCCAGACTTCTGAAGTGGTGACTTTGGAAAAATAAAAGAGGCGTCGAAAGACCTCAAAAGAAATGGCCGACGACATAACCACTGTGGGGGGAAAGAAATGGATACAATTAGCAAATAACAAGGAAGGATGGAAGGGTACGGAAGCCTATATCCAGCAGTGGAGAGATGAAGGCTGAAGAAGAAGAAGAAGACCGCTTTCCATAGTGTTCATTGAATTTTCTAATTTTACTTGTATGTTTTTCTATTTTTACCTATATGTATATATCGTTATGGGAAGGTGAGAATCTATTCTCATAATAGCTGAAATAAATACATATTATTGTATACCTTTGAACTTAAGGGATTACACCACCATGAGAGCTTGAAATTTAGGTATAAATTAGGTATTTTTTAAAATTACATTTACGTGTTGAACTTTATTGAATTGAATCGTGTTGAATTTTAATGGAAAATTATTTAAAAAAAAAAAACGGCCGCGTCATGTGTATCCCCTTGAAACTCCTCCGTCGTGACTGAGATGCAGATTTGTCCGAGACAAAAAAGAATGTCATTATTTAGAAATTTAAATATATCGGTCGTTCTCATTGCGGTCACGGCCGCAAATACAAAATCCATTCACTATCCATTGCATCACAGAATGATCGTCAGAAACTTTACTAAAATACAAAAAAGCACACAAATTTAAGGAGAAGAAAGACAAAAGAAATTACATACAAGAAAATACGAACAAAATCAAAAACAAAGCAACAAAAAAAAAATTAATGGGATGGAGATAAAAATAATAATTAAAAATGTTAATTAAAAGCAAGAGCAGATAAAATGATAATATGCAAGCAATATGATACAAAATAGATTATAGTTGTATGAAAGTACAGTGATAGCGTGCATGCAGAAAAGAAACATCAAAAGCATCATAACAAATAAATGAGAATGTAAAATACAAATTATACTGATGCGGTTGGAATTCATGACGAATAACACCGACGTCAATCGAACGATACAAAACAACCCCACCCTGCCGGCCGGCCGACGAACACTAAAAAATTGATTAATACAAGCAAACGTCGCATTTTATAAAAAAAAAAAAAACATAATCTATAAATAAAATTATTGACAAGATACGTGCAAATTTTGAACAAAATTGTCTCAATAGATGGTAGAGAGATATCATCTCCAGGAGTGGAGTTTCGAAAATAATTCAATTCTGTTCTTAGGTTTTCACGGCCACTCAGAATATTCTGGTTTTGGATATTACGCCATGTTATTACGACCTTACTTGCCGACGTTTCGGATCCCATTGCAGGGTCCATCAGGTTTACATCAGCCCTGACGATGGACCCTGCAATGGGATCCGAATATCCCAGAAGACACAAACCGGAAAATAATTTAATTCGTTCGAAAATTCACCTACCACGTTGGCTTTAAATTGCTATAATTTTTTTTGAATTTTCAAATGAATGATTAATAAAAAAAAACATTTTTTGAAAATATTCAGATGGTGTAGCCCCTCAAGGCCGAGAGGAGTGTAGTAAACAGGCACACCTGGTCCTCCCGGAACTTCCTGGCGTCCCGGGACTTCTTGGCGGCCTGGTTGTTCCTCTTCCTGCGCTCGTAGTACTTGTCGTCCTTGTGGTCCTCCGGGGTGGGCCGCTTCTCCCCCCGCGGCCGCCGCGCCTCCTCCCCCGCGGCCTGCCCCGGACCTGCGCACCGACCTCAAACTCAACATGTTGCCCCGCATATACAAACATAGTCAAACATAGTCAAACAATATACAAACATTGTCAAACAATATACAAACATAGTCAAACAATATACAAACATAGTCAAACAGTATACAAACATAGTCAAACAATATACAAACATAGTCAAACAATATACAAACATAGTCAAACAATATACAAACATAGTCAAACAATATTTATTTATTTAACGCCCTTATGGGCTTTTACAAATATACAGAATATTTTTTTTAAAAAATAACATAAGACAGTTAAAATAATAATAGTTAAAGGTAAAATAGTAATACAGAAAAATTTATTGTCCATTTCCATTTCGCTGAGATGTAAACAATTGTATCAGCTTTGTACAACATAACAGATTGTTAGTTAACTTTGTAAAGACCACTACCAGATTTTAGGTCTACCGGTTTCGAGACGTACCCGTCTCTTCGTCAGGACCAACACTACACCACTACATTCACAACACTCCACACCTCAACCGTACTATTGTTACACTTCCACCAATAATTGATCACATGCGTGTTAGTCTTGTCAGGGACAAACATGCACTGATTAGCCTAATGAACCATCAGGGATCTACCGAAAGAGAGTGAGAGGGGGCGGGGTCTAAAGTGGGTGTTACCCCATCTTTTGTGAACGTTAAATTAAACAAAGGGCTATATGGAAAATTGATTTAGTTGTTAATTAGGGGTGCTCTATTATTCACCGCCTCCCTAATGTAAAATATTTCTAAATTATTCAATTTTAAACCTTTATTATTAGTATTTAATATTTTCACGTGGTATAGTGTTGGTCCTGACGAAGAGACGGGTACGTCTCGAAACCGGTAGACCTAAAATCTGGTAGTGGTTTTTACAAAGTTAACTAACAACCTGTTATAATGTCAAACCACAAAGTTAATGCCTTAAATATTAATAATATTAATAATAATATACAACATAGTCAAACAATATACAAACATAGTTAAACAATATACAAACATAGTTAAACAATATACAAACATAGTCAGGAACAAACGCACGACCCGTTACCAAGAATTTACCGTGATTACATTATTTTCTGTGTAAGTGTTCAAATAGGCGCAGAACTAGAGTAGTAGATATCATGGATCGTGTAGCGAAGCTAAAATGGCAATGGGCAAGACATTTACAAGGCAGGATGCTATAAGATAGCCTCCCAGAGTTCTGAAATGGAGACCTTGGGAGAATAAAAGGGGCATCGGAAGACCTCAAAATATAGCCGCTGTGGGGGGAAAGAAATGGCTACATTTAGCAAACAACAAGGAAGGATGGAAAGAGAAGGAAGAAGCCTATATCCAGCAGTGGAGAGACGAAGGCTGATGAAGAAAGAATGAGAGAAGTGTGCAAAGATAATAATTGTTTGTCATAGATAAATAAACAGATTTTCATTCAGAATATTTTGAGTTTGTTCAAATCTTTCAGAACAGAGCTGGATTTCTTGTCACAGAGACATCATTAATCTACAGGAATTTTTAAACATGTGCGGAGGGATGGACACTAACATAAAAATTAATCCACAAGTCGGGGTCTTTGAGATTTGACTCTATAGATGCATACTGAAAGTTTCCTGGGTGGATAGAGTTCTTAAAAAATATTAAATAAACCAACTAAAAAAGTCCTATCTTGCTTTTATGGTGTTAGACATAAACAATAGACAACGATAAGACCCAGTCGGGAGCTGAAAGTGGATTTAATGTAACTTCACAGATTTTCTTAAACCATGCAGAATCTGTATTTTTATAACTTCGCTTTTGCTTAATTTCAAATCAATCTCTTTTTTAAAAAAGAAAAATCTAATCAACGAAAAAAATTTGGCTGCACCGGGACTCGAACCACAGATCTATTTATCCGAGAAAGGTGCGTTACCAGTACGTTATAGCGGCGTCGTACGCCTTATTTGTAAGTCTATTTTTACCTTGTATGTAAGAGACTTACATTAAATGTCGATAAATTGACGGCGATTTACAAGGCCGCTTTAGCAAAATGGTAACGCACCTTTCCTGGATAGATAGGAGATCTGTGGTTCGAGTCCCGGTAGCAGTTAATTTTTTTTTTCAATTGATTGAGCAACTTTGTCGATTGACGTTTTAAAAAAAATAAATTTTTATTTGTTTTAATCTACTTACGTATATTTATTAGTTACACCTACGTGTTTCGGATAAACCTTTCCATCGTCAGGGTGTTTTATAAATGTCAAAATATCAAAATGAATGATGTCTTTTGTTTTTTGGTTTTCTAAATTATTTTAAAAATTATTTTTAAATATTATTGCCGAAGTTCTTGATTACACAAAATTATTGGAAAATTTATAGAATTGGGCTAATAGTTAAATTTAATTGATTATTAATATTGTAACGGACAGGATGAATGATAGCCCTGAAAAGAGCCTCCTCAAAGAAGATGACATTGCCGAGTTCCATGGTTCGCTGCGGACACCGATCAAGGTGGACCTGTGACGTCATCTTATTCACGGGCGACCGGGCAGGACGCCGGTGCGTCATCACCACCCTGAGGACCGTAAAGACGGGTCCTATGCTTTGATAAATTTGTGAACAAATTTATGTATGAAAATTTATGAAAATAAAATAGCTGTGACATGTTTTAAATTATTACAAATTATTGTAAGAACCTAAATATTGACATATATGAATGTACTTTGTCACATGTTTATTTTCAATAAACGAGAAAATCGCTGTTGCGATAGACCGGGGTGGTGAGTGTAGCCAACTGTATGGCATAAAGACAGATATAAGAAATATTATTGAATATTTCCGAGTGACGGCCAACTGTATGGCGGAAAGACAGATACAGGAAATATTATTTCCTACGGCTAACTGTATGGCCTGACAGACAGAATTACGAAATATTGTTTAATATTTCTACATATGTATCCGAGGACAGAGAGTTGGTATGCGAAGGAAAAACGGGCTGCAGACCGATTGTTTCCGATAAGTTCGCGAAGCCATATCTTGTCAGATCTCGGAGAAATCTACATATAACTAACAGTGTTTTATAGGCCTAGCGACGGGGCTCATCACTAATAAGGTCCCGGGCGCGACAGCCACCGAAAAACGGTATTTGTACCAACAAATACGAGAATTTTCGACCCAAAATTGATTTTCTTATATTTACGAAAAACGAGGGTTTTTTCAATGAAATTGGTATCAAACCATAATATTTTTGCTAAACAAAGCCATTTAGACTAAAATCTGAAAGAAAATCATGTAAATAAAAAAGTAAAATTTTTCACATTTTTTACGTAACCACATCAGCAGTGGTCCAATGTCGATAAGGGTCATTTTTCAGTCAAAACTTTGAAACTGTCTTACAGACGCTACAACAGCCGGATCAACTTAAAATATTTTTTGTTGAATTCCTTGCATAAGAATCTACCCATTTTACATGTTTTTACATACCTACCTTGTCAGGGGCGCACCTGAAAAATAAATGAAAATTAATTTTTTGCGACCCACTTTGAAATATTTATAAATGACTGAAATTTTATTGTACATAACTAAAACTGATATCAAAAGTTACACCCATGTGGGCTCTTTATAAACTGCATTAACAAACATGTATAAATCATAGTTAACAAATTTTATAAATTTAATTGTGAAATTTTCCTGAGCAAATACCGCTGCGATCGGTATATATTTTTTGATAAAAAATTAACTTCGGTCTTGCGGGTCCAGGCAATCACGTCATGCTATAAGCAAGACATAGCACCATGTAAATGACGTGATGAAAACCCCGGTGGGGTGGCGTAAAAATTCTAAATAATTTTTGAATTCTGTAAATAAAACTTTCCGAGCTATTTTTTAGACAATTTCGCGTGCGCGAACGCGCGATAAAAACTCTCTGTGATTGGCTCCCGGAAATAAGCCGGGAGGTATTAAATTTGTGTATAAATTAAACTTCCGTCGGCGTACAGATTCATTCCGTTCTGTGCTTTATACGCCGTCTGGACCACTTCTTCTGACTTTTACTCAACACCTCTGACCTCTGCTCTACCTACTGTTTTTGGATTTTGGAACTTCAACTGGACTACCTGCAACCGGATAATTCACTTTTGTGAATATTTAGAACAACCACTGTCAGCGGGTTTACGATTACCGCTGTACAGTCTTGGTCTGTTCTACGAGTCAAGTACGGGAGACCTGCGCATCATACCTTCGCGTATTCTGTACGGAACAAATATCTAATATGTTGCTTTACTAATTTCTAATGATTCTAAATTACTCAATTTCAGACCAAAATTATTTGAGTGTAAAATAGAAAGTCCTAAATTTTTATAATTTTTTTGATATTTATAAAACACCCTGACGATGGAAATGTTTTTCCGAAACATGCAGGTGTAATTAATGAATATTAAAAAGTAGATTAAAAATAATAAAATTAATTTTTTAAATATTTTTCTTTGATTTGATTTTTCTGTATGTCTTTTCTAATTAACTTCACAATAATATAACATTATCTTTTTTTTCATTTATTTCATTCCAAATTCAATCAATGTCACAGGATATTAGCAGAGAGGAACTGGCGAAGGTCTTAACTCCTATAGCAGTTCCGGTTAATGGGCCTACCACACGCGCAAGTATCACCACACTTTTGCATGCGCGTGCCGCACAGTGGTCGGAAAAGACAATCTGAGCGAGCGAAATTATTTTAGTGTTTATTTGTATTCTATGCCCATTAAATAATAATAATAATAAACCAATTTAAATATATAAAAAATAAAATAAATGTAGTATCGAAAACTTGATTATACCACCTAAGTACACTTATATTTAATTCTAAACTTGTCTTTATGACGTCCACAATTGATCCACTTTTGACGTGTTTGTCCACAAAAATTTAACAAAGTTTTTTTTAATTATACTTTATTATTGTATTATTCGCCCTTAAAACAGCTTTTTTTACTTCCTTTAGAAAAGTCTCGCTCCTTTAACCATAATCCAAACAGTTTTTTCCTTGGTAATCCGAGAGCTGGAATAAATTCTGAATACAGATGCACCGAAGTGCACTCCGATTGATTTTAAATCTGTAGCTAAGGTATTAGAGAACGATAGTTTACAACAATTAGAATCAATACAGGTCAATCCCAGTTTTGGCAGTCTAAGGCACGCAGAAAAAAATTACGGTATTTTGTTAAAAACAAATCGTGGCTTTGTAGAATATTAATTGAATAAAAATGTTGATTATATTAAAAAAAAGTTACCTAAGGATATCGATTCCATTGTTCGAAGAACAAAATTTAAAAATATAAACATACCACTTTGGTACATCCGACTGAAAATATGTCAACTTTATTTTTTTGCAACAACATGTCACTACCTGCTCGACTAGACACGAGGGGTTTTCTCTAGGTAATTAACTATTAGTGGGACTTTATTACCCAAGGAACTAAGTTTATTTCGCTGCATACATTTTATTTTTATTACGACTTTCGTTTTTTGAATTTTGCGCGCCCAGAATCTAATTTCCAACCTTTGTGTGCCGGTTTGTACACTGCACACTGTGCGTGTGGTTGTTACAGTTGCCGGCAAACTTCTTGAAGTTCTTTGGCGTAGTGGGGAAATGCGCAGATGACAAAATTTGGGTCTCTTTGGTGGAATGGTACATGCGCAAACTTCCCCCACTACGCCGTAAATTTTCAAGATGTTTGCCGGCTACTGTAAAACTGTATCATGCGCCAACCCCACATCGCGGCATACGCATTTTCGACTTGCTTGAAATTTTGTCAACGCAAGCCCGGCCTGCGCGTACTTGTATGTGCGTGTGGTTGAGCGTTCAGTGTTCAGTGTTCAGTGTTCAGTGTTCAGTGTTCACGCCGCAGTCGAGGCTAGTCGTCGTTTGGTGAGGTTGTCTGTCACTCAAAAATGGCAGATTTGCGTTCGTACAATCGCGATTTTACGTCAGAATTAATAATTCTTTACAAATCTCTATCTCCACCGTGGAAAATAAAATCAAAGGATTATAATGTATATTATAGATATCTCACAGAGACGAAACTGTATTTATTATGGGAAAGTAGGTATAGAAGTCATTTGGGTATACATAGGACTTATGACCTATCTTTTTATGGTTGGCTTAAGTGATCACTTTACACAATTGTAACATTCGCCATTTCCACCCATGATAGAATATACCATGCTTATTCATTTTTTGGAAGTTGTATATATGTTCAAATTGCGTGGAAAGCTTTCATATATGAGTTGTAAGCGCCTTTCCATGCGGCCTGTACAAAGCCATTTTCATTCCCCTAAATCCCCACAGATGTCGCTAATGAGAAAATCTACAATTGATTTTACGGAATTTTTAGAGCAATATACTTTATTTGTGTGTAATGAAATTCATCCGAATACTTGCATTACACTAGGATACGCCAGGAAATATTATTTCCAATTTTTGTTAAATACCTTTTTACCAGTATTTACAATTCAGAATATTTTGAGTTTGTTCAAATCTTTCAGAACAGTGCTGGATTTATGTCACAGAGAATCCAGCACTGTTCTGAAAGATTTGAATAAACTCAAAATATTCTGAATCGAAGGATTATTCCGACCGAAATAAAAAGGACGATACCTTCGAAAAAATGATAAATAAATTGAAAGAATAATATTTTATTACTCGCTTATTGAATATCCTATATTTTTTTACATGTATTCTTTATCCATTGCATTTGTCAATTATTTTTGAATTCTTTTTAGGTCGAACCTAAAGCTACTGAGGATACAGTTAAGAAAAAATAAAGTATGTGAAAAACACATAACGCAAGTTTTCTCACTAAGTCCACCAAAAATGTTGAATTTTTTAGTCGCATTACCAGCAGTAGACCGTGCCGTATGCATGTACGGTCCAGTTTGGTCAAAATCTTCAAGTATGTGAAAAACACATATAGCAAATTTTCTCACTATGACCGCGAAAAATAAAATTGTCTTTTGCATTGTCATTTTTTTCACTAGCAAACATTTGAAAAATAATAGCAGATGAAATAGTTCCTCATTGGGAAACATGGTTTCTACGCCGACAATTTCGATAAGAATGTGGCTTGCGCGTACAGTTGCCGGCAAACTTCTTGAAATTCTTTGGCATAGTGGGGGAATGCGCAGAAGACGAAATTTGGGTCTCTTTGGTGGAAAGGTAGATGCGCAAACTTCCCCCCACTACGCCGTAGAATTTCAAGATGTTTGCCGGCTGCTGTACCTAGTTTGTGCGTGTGGTAGACACGTCCGTGTTCAGTCTTCTCATATGAGAAGCTTGCGCAGGCAAAAGTGTGGTGATACACGAGCGTGTGGTATTGACTACCACTATAACTTGGCGTGCGAGGGAGGGCGTCCCTATCGCCTAACAGAAGTTGTCAGGGTGTAAATTTATTACACAATACATAATGTACAGAATGTCCGGTGACCGGTGTCGTATTAAATACAGAAATTTGGTCGGGCAGCACTAAAGAAACCGTGCAGTAATGGCGGCCGTTCTATCCGTCAAACTGTTATACGGTAATATCGGTCCATTATTCGCTTTTTCAGCTTCGCGAAACTTTAATACTTCATTGGCGCATGTTCTTGCACCATCCCGGACTGTTTAGGATGTTTTGGACCTAATAATTCAGTGTATATTGGTAATCAAGATGACACAGCTCGCGCTCAAAGACGAGAATGAACTGAATGGCAGGGCGAGGGGTTACCGCCGGGTGCGGGCGGGGCGGGTTTTAGTTCAAAATTCGCCGCACGCCAAGTTACGTTGGGCAAGCAATAGACCCATAAGGATGTCGAGTCATCTAGTCACCAGGTTACCTGACTTGCAGTCCGCGAAGAGGTGCGCAGCCGGGCGGCAGGCGGGGTGCAGCTGCAGGGCCAGGGGCAGCGGCGGGGGGAAGGGCAGCGCGAACCACTCCGCCACGTCCATCCTGCGGCTCACCAGCTCGCCTGCGCAACACGTGTACAACATCAGGAGAAAACAATGTTGAGGATGATGATGAAGACGTGCCCTGCCACCAGCTTCTGACGTGAAAGAGTGGCAAGCGAGTGAGATAAATGCAAGCGGGAATAAAAGGTTGCAGTAAAATAGACAGTAAGCACCAACATTTCATTTTTCAAACTAAATAGGTAATACATTATGTCCCTGCAATTTATTTATTTATTTATTTAATACACAGTACAACGTACCATTAAAGAAATAATATATATAAACATGTTTAGATTGATAGGTAATAATAAAAAAAGGAGATAACGTATAATTCTATTAAAAACAATTAATAAAGTGATATATAAAGAAAAATAAAACATTACTTAACAAAAAGTATAACAAAATTACATCAAATGAAATAACAGTTATCAAATCAAATATGAAAGTCAACAATCAATAAAACTACAACAAATTAAAATAATTATGTCTGAAATTCAAGAAGCAACAAAATTACAACAAAATGAAATAATTGTAAACAAATCAAATTTGAAACTCAAGAATCAATAAAAATGACAGTAAAATAAAATGAAATGTAAAATTCAAAAATCTAAAAACAAGAGATAGACATGACATCAATAACCAATTATAAACGACCGAATTCGTCCAGAAGAGCTTTCTTGTAGGCGGCTAGTGTTTCCGAAAAAACATCCGATAGGTAGCCATACTCGTTTCCTAACCTATGGAGCCTTCTAATAGGTGAGCTATAGAGATAATTTACACTAACATTGTCACAATGAAACGATATACTTTGTCTAGTGCTCCTGGAAGGGATGTGATAAAAAATTAGCTGCATTAGTTCTGAACTGTTGTAATAATTATTTACGATTTTATACAGTAATACGAGGTCAGCAATTTTCCTTCTATCGGATAATCTATTTAGTTTAATTAGAGACAATAGAAAATTATAATTTATGCAATGTTGCATTTAGCCGTTATGCTCGTTTGAGTATCGCGACTTCGCCAAGTACCACGGCGTATTATTTTAAAAACGGCACTAAGTGCCATGGTCCGCTAAGATTTTACTAAAATGGCTGGCCAAGTAGAGAGCGCGTCGGGTAATCTCCCCATACAAACAACAAGGAAAAGGTGTTATAAAGAATATGGTACAAATAAAAAAAGAAAAACGCAAGGCCTGGAATGTACATCAATAACTCAGAATATCATTCCAGCAAAAAATCCACCAATAAACAAGGTATGATTTATTTTGTGTTGAAATTGACATCCATCCCTGTATTTTTTTACGGACAAGGGATACTGTTTGAATATGCTCGGGGTATTATCGGGCTCATGTTTAAACTACACAGTCGTTGGAATTAGTGCCTTTCATAGGACAGATCGCTGGGTACTTGGGAGTCGTTTCAAATGTATATTTCGCAACGTAATTACAGGAAACACAGAATACTATTTCTTCTAATTTTTATGTAAAAAAAGACAGGTTGGATGTATAGTATAGATTTTTCAAAAAAAATCTCATAAAAACTTATATATGACATTTTTATTCACTATATCTTGTTTTCCTCGGCTTGTCGGTCATGGTACTTAGTGCGTAATTTGATTCAACCATTCAAATGTAGTCGGCCAACGAACCGAAGGCGTGCTTAAGGAATGTGGGGGAGTGACTAGATGTGCGTGGTGATTGACTTATAGATAGTGGTATGAATCACTACGCCCGCTAGAATTCGTGGAATCGATGTAGGCATGTACAGCACTACGATGAGATGAGATCCCCTTTCACCGCACTTCAGTCCCCGCTCGCCTTAAGCTCGTTGGCGTACTTTACTCATATTGTTTATTCGTGCTAGTCGGTATGGCCGCCGAGGAGAGAATGGCAGTGGAACAAGATCGGCCCGGTACCTACTCACAAATGGCTGTACTCGAAAAGGCCACAAAAACAATCGTCATTAAGCGACAGCCGCAATAGGATAATAATAAGCATGATGACAGTATTAAAGAAGAAGTGATTTTAGAGAAGAAAATATTTTGAAAGGATTCTAAAAAAAGTAACCCATAAAATCCAAGTTTTTACTATACTGCCTTTCTTTGTAAAATATAACAATAATTTAAGACGAATTAAAACATATAACATAACACTAAACTTACAGAAATTTAATATATTTCTAAAATGTCAGATGTTTTGAGATGTCAAGATTTTGATAGATTCAATTATCAACAACCTACCTTATGAATTTCCAGCGTCAGATGATTTAGTCAGAATCAGATTTGAGTAATGTAGAATTTTTTAAAACTAAGCAGAAATCTAAAAGAAATAAATTATTATTTGATTTTTTCCCAAAAAACATCACTGTCATCTGTGAACCAATTGTTTTGTAAATTTTCGAAATTCGTAGTGATGTACCTATTATACCGAGGGAGTAATTCAAATTTAGAAAATATTCCGCGACTAATCAAATTTTTCTAATGATTCCAATTTGAAAAACCAATAAAATTTCTAAAAATCCGAAATTATACTATAATCATTAAATTTTTTTAACGAAAATTTGATAGATTTTCTTGATCGTCGCCACGAGTCTGCTTGCCAAGTTTCAGCTCGATTGGATCACTGGAAAAGGGTCAAAAATCGATCCAAAGTTTTTGTTGACGGCAAGCAAGCAGACGCCACGAGTTAATATAAAGGGAGTAAAAATGATCCAGTTTTAATAAATATACATAGACTACAGGAATTTATAATAGTCACAAAAATGTTTTGCAATGGAATCTAAGCTGTCACATATGACACATTGCTTTCGTTCTGTAGTCTACCTTCGTTTAGTAACCGCTTTGTTTTAGCTTCTGTTTGGATTCTTTCACTTTTAACCTCCAATGTCAGATGGCGGTATGTTGTGGATTCATGGAGCATAGAACATGAAGGGGCATTGGCCGAATTTTGTCTTCTTTTTCGGCACTGAAACATTTCCCGATGCTGTGCTTCTGGTGTTTCTGAATTCAGATAGTGTATTTGGAGGTGGATGAGTCCTCCGGTTTTGGATAGAGTTAACTCAAGGGTCACCACTCCGTTTGTAGAGTCGGAGATCTCTGCTGCGGTTGATGATGTAAAAGTTGCGATGGTTTGACAGAATTTATTTGATTACAAAACACAAGTTATAAAGAATACAGTAGTGTACAAAGGTTACAAGTGAAAGCGTGACGTTCGAAGGTATGACGGCAAGGGCTTCCGCTGTATCCGAGAAGCCCCGCTGGAGTGAGATAATTTGTTCTGCGGGCGCGTGCTTATATAGTCATTCAGAACAATGGAATCGGGGGTGTTATGATTTCCTCTTTACTCGGCCGCGCGTGTGGGTATTTAGCTTAGCTCATCGAAGTGCGTTTCGTCACTCCGCTAGTCCATGCCCTCTGCTATACCTCGCCATTGTACTCGGTCATTCGTCCGGCTTACGTTTTCCTTGCTCAGCGATCTTGTCTCAACCTCTGTATCGAGGGCGACGGCCTGCCTTCTCGATGTCAGCATCTGTGGTAACCCATTACACGGGTGTCCGTGTGTATGTGTCTCGGGCCACCACATGTATATGATAGAGTTTTTTTTTTTGAAAGAATCATTTTAGTATTGAACTGGTGTATAGCTGTCCTGTGTCAAGCACTTGAATGTCTCTGGGTGGGTCTGAGTCATTTCTGAGACTTTATTGAAGGATCTAATATATGTAGTTGGATACACCCATGCAAACTTGGCGTAGCTGAAAATACTTTGAAAATACAATTTTTGGAAAACTGAGATTCATGAAGCTGTGAGGAGTTTAGAATGTGTCAGTTTGCTAACTTTGGAGCTTGAACATTCGATGTGCGGAGCCTTTTATTCCTTATATATAATGTTTAAAAGCATATTTCTAATATGTAGTCTTTCTAATGTTTCAACTTTAAAAAAAACTGTACAAGTAGTTGCTTCAGAACAGACCTTGTCTAGTGAAGCAACTTCCTTCATTTTGTATAAATTTACACGACATAAATAAATAAATTATTAAAAAATACAAGATATAGGTAGGTGCACATTGAGATTAATAAGATTTTCAATAAAATAAAAGTATATAATTTTGTAATCGGCCATTTTAACCGAAACACCGATCATAGCGAATGACGTCACGGCTAAGTAACCATCACCGTGTCTCTTGAACTGTTATCATAGACACAATGCAATGTTTACTTGGGCTTGACGTCAGTAGACGCCATGACACCTGCTGACTTTATTGCGCGAAATTAAAAATCGATAGATGAAAATGTAATTATTTGCGTAAAAACTTAGTTTATTAGTGAAATAATGGTATTTTCGGTAATAGTAGACGTGTACCTACATTATAGAAGGTTATTTCAAAATCAAGTCAAAATTAACATGGCGAACTTATGAAGATTTTTTTTTTGGAGATATTTTTCAAAAAGGTGCGTTTTGATAATTTTTTAAATACACTGTTTTTGATGCACTGTTCCGTGTTACGGAGGGAAGAGAGTTTCACGCCTTTGGGCCTGCCATAGCAAATGCCCGTTAACTAAATGTCTTCTGGAATTTTTTTTATTTTTTTTAATTTTTTACATTTTTTTTTACAAGATAGAACCGGTTACTTATGATGGGTTTTTCTCTTCTACATGAGTGACATAGACTCGTGTGTAGGAGAGGAGTATCATTACATTTTACACTCTTCGAAAATTATTCTTAAAATTTTTTTCCAATAATTTTTTCTAAAATTTTTTATTTCGAAAAATCTTTTATTTCGATTTTTTTTCCTTAGGAATCAAAATCGGCCCACGCGTTTGGTCTCTAGAGCGCCACAAAGTAACGAACATACACACATAGGCTGATAAACACATAACCCTCTGCGTCGCGCAGTCGGATAAGAAATAGCTCTACGCACACTATATCCGCGATGCGGTTTAAAAAACTGACTCACAATCGGCCCGATTCTGAAAATAACAATGTCTGGATCTTTAAGATCTTTATCCCAACACTTAATAGACGATAATAAAAATTGAAAATGTCCAGAGCGGCTTTTGTAATTCTACGGCTCAAATACACTGTATTAAAATATGATATAAGAAAGATTGTTTCCTACAAACGTATTAATTTCTTCATCCACAGCGTCCAGATGAAATATCATGGATAAACTTGTCGTGAATTCATGAATTAGATTTTTCTGTTTGTCTTTTTAATTGATTAATTAATTTGGTTTAAAAAAAAATTCACAGAACTTTGTTCTGAAAAATTACAACTTCACAAATATGAATGTGTTCTTGAATATGAAAAATGTTAATTTTGATGTCTCATATCTCATGGTTGCTTATCATTTTCAACTCATAATTAAAGCAGGAATATACTCCTGCGAGGTTATTAATGTTTTCTATATAACCCTTTGTATATTTTTAATTTTTACTCTCCAGGTCTAAGCGACTTAACCGTCGCCTGCATAACTGCCTAATTGTAAACGGAGTCGTTTCGTGCGACAACCGAATTCAATGGATTTTGTCGCACTCTAATATTTCTTATTATTTTTTTTGTTATTTATTTAATTAATAATATATATAATATTTTATTACAAAGATACCTTGAAAATATTTACAATTCATTTTTTTGTATGTTTATAGGTACCTCACCAAAAATAATTACGATTCTTGTGTGTGGTGAGGGATAACCACTTACAATCATATAGGTAGGTAAACTAATTTATAAGACAACTAGCTGGTCTTACCCGGCGTTGCACGGGTTAAGGATTAAGTAAAAAATAAGTTTGTGAGGGAAAACAAAGGTTCCCCTGTTCTCTAAAAAACAATGTTTCCATTTAATGTTAACTTATGTTATTGTAACATAACTGTAAAACTTAGGTATATGATATTGCAGACTTTTTTTGTTAATGTCCTCTATAAAACTGTAGTACATCACTTTGACCTATTGTCAAAAATTTCCGCAGCGTACGCGATATAAGGTTTTTTTTTTGGTATTTTTTTCACACGTTGGGTTACATTATGGAAATTTTTTTGAAAATATTCTATAGCCTATGTTCATCAGAGATAATGTAGGATTCTAAATATGAAAGAATTTTTCAAATCGGTCCAGTAGTTTCGGAGCCTATTCAATTTAAACACACAATCAAATCTTTCCTCTTTATAATATTAGTATAGATGTGAAAGGTAATATATTATTTATCTAGAATATCAAAAATTTTAATTAATAATACAATACAAAGAATGAGCAGTCAAGTAAATAATAATATAGAATAAGTAGTCAAAAGAGACCAAACTCTATCATAAAAGACAATTCTACAATAAATGAGAACCCATCCGGCTTCACTGGGGGAATATGCACACAAGCTGCAACCGCAAAACTTTCAAAAATTATATTCACAAATGTCCGAAAATCTGAATCTATTTTTTTAAAAGAAAAGAATGTAGGATAGAAGATAAGAAGATAAGAAGATAGGAAAAAGAAGATGCCTTCGCCCAACGAATCGAATTTTATAAACACACATTTTTCACCATAGGAAGAAAAGGCACTGCATGGCAGGCAAGCGCTTGTAGTCTGAGGCTTGGATAGATATTTTTCGATATTCTCATCGAAAGATATCGATCATGTCGGAAGCCGCAAACAGCACAGCCCTATACCTTTTTTTTGGGAGAATATTCTGGAAGCATTCGCAAATATCTTTAAATAGAGGGAGAGACGCGATTTTTAACACTCTCCTCGTAGACCTCGTTCATCCAGTGTTTTATAACTAGTCTTAAGTTTTTATTAAAAAGTATTGTTAAAAATCGGTGTATTCGTAATTAAATAAATCTTGTAAGTATATTCCAAATTCTTCTTTTTATTCTCTGCTTCCCGAATTATATATATATTCCAATATTTAGATACCCCAGTATTTAAATATTGGTGGTGACCCCTTAAATAAAATAAAGCCCATAAAA
>JADDOH010014424.1:0-16331 GCA_016648135.1 Agrypnia vestita | reverse complement strand
GGGTGCGTGTACTATAACGTACGCGCGTGAGCAGTTATACTTATTTGGCATACATTAAAATAACCCGCTTGTTTTTGTGTACCTTGCGTTTGAATATAGCTGGAAGAAATGCGCACGCGCATTGCAATATTCCAACTCAAGATATTTTATTTTATTTGTGGGGTGTGAAAACAAAGGCAGTAAGTAATATATAAAAAAACGAGCAGCCTTACAGTAGTCGCATATGATGTGTAACATTTAATATCTCACAATTAAAAATATCAATTGAGCAGCGACGGAAATTGACCTCAAAATTTAAAATTTATATATATATTTATTAATTAGTAAATACACGCATTTTTATTTAGAAATGTGTTTAGTCAATTATATGTTTTTATTTATTTTCTTAGATGGCGGCAGTATGCCTTTTTGTATGTATGCCAAAACTTTGAATAAATATTTAAAAATAATCACATAAATTACATAAAATTTGAAAATGTTAATCATTAAGGGTAATCATTAAATATGTAGCCATAGTCTCGCGTATTTTTCTTCTAAAGTGAAACTCTGGCTGCATGAAAAGGGAAGGAAGCATGCCCAAAACCTATTAAGAGCCATCATATAAACTAAATTTAAAATATACTATTCCTACAAGAACATTTACTGTCACTTACTGTCTTACTGTTACTGTCATCTTTTTAAATACTTTTAATTGTTTTATTTTATTTTATTTTATTAATATCCTATTCAGATCATTTTTTTCACTTACTGTCTTACTGTTACTGTCATCTTTTTAAATACTTTTAATTGTTTTATTTTATTTTATTTTATTATTATCCTATTCAGATCATTTTTTTCACTTACTGTCTTACTGTTACTGTCATCTTTTTAAATACTTTTAATTGTTTTATTTTATTTTATTTTATTAATATCCTATTCAGATCATTTTTTTCACTTACTGTCTTACTGTTACTGTCATCCTTTTAAATACTTTTAATTGTTTTATTTTATTTTATTTTATTAATATCCTATTCAGATCTTTTTTTTTCCTTTGTCTATAATATAATTAATTAACACCATTATTAAATTGTAAACATTTAATTATTACTATTACTTAATTTTAATTGGCAATAAGATTTATTCACAAATGTTATATAAATAATAAATATTCTTGAACATTATACTACTGGAAGAGCACTGTCTGCTATAATACAGTAAATTACTAGTGTAGCAGGCAGGGCGTCAAAACAATTTAGTGTTTACTTGCTGCCAAGACACTCAACAACAATGAAAAAAGCTTCATTAAATTTTGTAAACACTGTAAACATTTGTAACATTGAACATTGAATAAACATTTGAATTTGAATTTGAAAATGCTTACATTAATGTAAAAAAAATAAGTATTTGTTGGATGTTGTAACTTTGATATATTTTGTATAGCCAAAATATATTTGTCTATCCAAAATATATCAAAGTTACAACATCCACACGCTTGACACCAGCCTCGCAACATATATACAAAATCAGAAGCATTGGCTGGTAGTGTGCGTCTTCACTGTGATGGCACTTGCTGGACATTGATATGTTTATAAACGATGATTTTTGTCCATCGCGCGTGCTCCGCGTGCGCTCATTGGTCAAATGAAATTGCGCGCGTCTTATTTCCGGTTACGTATTTCCGACCTCTTTCACTAAATCACTGCCACAGATTGCAGGAAAGCGAGAGGAAAGATGTTACACATCAAAAATTGCATCCAGTCATCGAGGATTTTTTATTAATAATCGTCTGAATTTAAGATTTCATAAGAAACAAAGCCTGTATATTTAAAAGAAACCAAATTTTGGAAGGGATCGATACATTATATCTAAAATTCAGTGCATTTTAAATAAGTAATGCTCGGTGAATGCATTCAAAACATTTTTTAAATTTTTTTGGATATTGCTGCCTTTGCTATAAACCCGATATTTAGTTTTAATATCGGGAATAAAAGCAAAGAATTGGCGAAATTGGATAACGCTCTATTCCCGGATAGAGTGTTCAAATCCCAGTAGCAGCTTAAGTATTCTTTCGTTAATTTGATATTTGTGTATACCATTTCTAATTCTTCTTCTTCTTCTGCTTCATCTAGGACTGCGTCCTGTCATTGCTCGGAGCCTGTTCCTAGGATACAGACGTCCAGCTATCTCGCCATCTTTTGTGCGGTCTTCCTGGGAGTCTGGTACCAGACGGCAGCTTGTTCGCTGCTACGCTCACTACTCTCTCAGATCAAGCTCTCTCCACATGATCTCTCCAGTAACGTCTTCTAGATCTTCCCCATCGGACAATAACCTCGACGTCACGAGTCCTTCGTATTTCGGAATTCCTCACTCGGTCTCGGATTTTCAGTCCCGCAATGGGTTGGAGAGTCTCCATCTCAGTTGTTCTTAGGAGATTTTTAGTTCTGGTAGTGTCAGCCCTTGTCTCGATACCGTACGTCATGATTGGGTGAACTTTTCTAGTTGATTTATAAATTTGGATAAATGATATTTTATTTATTAATAGCACACCAATTTAAATTGCTATCGGCTTAATTGATAAAGGCTAAGATCGCGGTTATACAAATGATTTAAGATAACGACAATTTAAGCATTTGATTCGTGAGTGAGTGGTGTGGATAATTCCGTGCGCACGCAGTTCGTTGCAAAACTAAAATTTCACATAAAAGAATTAAAACTTCAAAAATATATAAAACATAATCAATTTAATGATTTACCACAAAATAATAAATATTTCCAAAAAACGTGATAATTTGATATAGCTCGCAATCCGACGACATTTGAGTATTTTTTTTACTCCCTTTATATTAATTAACTCGTGGCGTCTGCTTGCTTGCCAGGTTGCCGGGTGAAAAAACTTTGGATTGATTTTTAACCATTTTTCCGTGATCCAATCGAGCTGAAACTTTGCAGACAGACTCGCGACGACGATAAAAATTAATAATTATGGTATTATTTTGGATTTTTCGAAATTTTTTATTACTCGCTTTCATAGTGTTGCCCGACTCGAGCCCAAAGCGTAGGTTAAGCGCCAAACCAGTTTCCACTAGTAAATGAGAAAGGGAGTATAATAAAAACTTGGCTTTTATGGGTTAGTTTTTTTCTTCATTCATTCTTCATTTTCTTAATTCTGTGCAATACTCATTTGTTTACCATTCGTTCACCACCATTACAGACATCGAGACATACTTCATTGAACGCTTGAACAAGCCGTTGGTGGACTCAACAACTCTTCGAAAATTCATCTCAAATAGCAAGCAGGTTGATATAAGCGGCGTGCGTTCAGAACTTTGAAATAAACTACACTTATCTGGATTTCCTTATAAAGAATACGCGTTTTGGTATATTTCAATCAGAGTTATTTTATTATCGATTTTTTTTCAAAAATACACATTAACATAAAATTGTGCTTAAATTTACTCGCTGCCCACGGCTAGTTGAAAACTATTTATTAATTTCGAAAATAAAACAGGCACAATTTAACTCTTAAAAGACTACTTAAAAATACCTTCGGGGACGGTGGTGTAACACAGCGTTACCTGATTAAAAATCGGCATAGTTTTTAATATGTGATAAAATATACATATATACGATACAAATAAGACTTTTTAAAGGTCCTTTTTATAATTATGTAAGGTAAACATACATATTTGCATTATTTTAATAAATTATTATAAAATCATGGCATATCGAATTTGCGCGCGCTTCCGCTGACGTATCATAAGAAACTGAATTCAACGACGCGGTCGCCAGTCGCCTGCACTCCGTCTTTGTCTAACACGTGTTACCCGACTCTACCGTACTCTTTCTATATTGTTTTCGCTTTCGCCGAAACCCAAGCAACCGCCATCTCTGTCCTATATGAAATTTGTGGTATTGTCGTGCTCTTTCTTGCTCGATTTAACTGCGATGTGAAATATTCTTCTCTCTTTTACGCACTGGCCGACGAGAGTAATGAATAAATTTTTTAATTAAAAAATCCGTACATTCGTAACAGTTTAATTTAGTCATTTTGATGTGAAAATGTCTATTCGATGATTACAAAAAATGTGAAGCTTTAGTTTTCGTAAATAAGGTAGATATTTCATATTTTCTATGACTTGTAGACCTACGTTACATAACCGACACACAGGAGTTAATAAGCGCATGAGTTATCAGAATCGGTCATATTATTAATCAGTATCGTATAAAACATTATGATGACATATATGACGAAACGTCAAGATAAGTCAAACTTGCCGTATGCAACCGTATCCTAACATTAAAAAATGTTCAATTGGACAATGTTGGCGTGAACGTAATCTTAGATCTTAATCGATTCGCGGTTTTAGCAAACTACACTGAAAATTATTTATTAATGAAAATCGGTGATATCGGACGACTGCCTGTAAATACTTATTACAGGCAAATATAATTTGAGATAGTGCGTTAATCAATAAATATTGATAAACTTAAAAACACTTACATCGTTAATGACGTAAATAAATAAAAATGGGTGCGTGTACTTCTGTACGCGAGGTAGAAGTTTATTTCTTCGGCCTGCATTAAATAAACAGCGCATCACTTCAATTACAACAAAATACAGAACTATTTGAACGCGAGAATGCAGAATTATTGTAACGAACCAGCCGAGAGAACTGACAACTAAATACGTATCCGCAGACACATCCTTGTTCTACGTTTGCAAAGAGACGGCCATCACCAATGGTGGTTATAAAGTTAAAAAATTGATTTGTGTAAAATAAAGTTAGGTGTGGAAAAAAATGTACGCATATGAAAAATGCAAGAACCTAAAATTTCAAGAAGATTGGCTGATAATACTGAAATAGACGCAAGAAAATTTGGCAAACACAACTGTGTTTATATGAATTTATTATGTATCCATAGTCCACTTTTAATTATCGAATAAAGTATAACGCAAGACGTTAAACATAAATTATTCAACACAAGTTAGTTACAGGATGCAGATTAGTATTGCCAAAACAGAGGTATTGGTTGTAGAAAGAGACTAAGAGCAGTATTAATCAGTAAGCAAGAATACAGTAAGCAAGAAAGAGTGTCAAAAATTTAAGAACTTTGAGGTGGAATTTTTAGCGACAGGAGGCAAGAAAGTGAAAAGATAAAAACATCGTAATTGTGGCCAGCGTTTCACATTCTGTATAAAGTTTGGTGATAATAAAATCAAAGCTTTGTGTCAAGACTAAACTCACTGCTTTCAAATCTGTCTTCAGGCCCACCATTATATGTTTATGACCACAAAATATAATTAGGATACATTTCCTAACTTAGAGAATAAGAAAAAGAATCCAGGCTGCAGAGATGAGTTTTCTAAGGGGGATAACGGGAGTCACAGTACAGAGTACAGAGTGAGAAGATTAGAGTACAGAGTTACAATAGGGAGTACAGAGTGTGAAAAGTGTCGACATAGACACACACTCGGCATGGAGCCTCCCTCATAAAGTGGCTTGGATATGAGCAAAAATGCTAGAGAAACGAGTATCAAGGAATATCCTCTTGGTAACACCTGAAGAAAGGCAACCGGAGGATCACCCCAGATTAATCGAAACAACGGAAGAAACAAACAACAACAGAAACAATAGAAAAAAGTGTACGAAGCCAAGATGGGTCATGACTGCTTAACACTTACGGGAGCAGAACAAGATATGGGAATATGATTCGTATATTTCTAGATACCGCTAACTCCAAGCCAAAGCAATTTACAGCAGGTCAAGTAATTTATATTTTACTGTGTGAGATGTTATTACCTACACTGTTAGTTTTTCTAGAAAGTTTGTTTACATTTATAACAAATTTTCTAGAAAATCTAACAGTGTAGGTAATAATATCTCACACAATGGGGTATAAATTAATTGACCTGAAATTAAATTAAAAAACCATATCGAGTCTTTACGTTCCCAACCTTATTAGAAAAAAAGGTAAAATATGCGTAAGAAATCACTAAAATGACTAAATTAAAAATAGAAAATTATTTTATGCATTGAGTTGATAGATTCCCAAAGAGAAATCTTCGAGAGGAAGTACTGCATTGTGGTAGAAAGGAAAAAAGGGGTAATTTCTGTGTAGTTGATAATCATTAACATTTGCATTAGTAAGACTAAAGTTTTGGTGGAGGATATGACCAGTGTAATAACTAGCACTCGCTCAATTAAATTGATATCTTCAGCTAGTAATTATTTAACTTTTCCGTTTCAGAGATAGATAAGGTCATTCATGAACTATCAAGTATCGTGAACACCCCTATAATATTTATAACATCCTGTACGACTTTGATTGTGCGACATATGGACGTGTAGAAATTACCGCATAATAAATTTATTTTCCATTTCCTGGAATGGATTGTTTACCCTTCGCACGGTGCAAAAAAGCCGTCCAGGATGAAAACAAATAAATGTCTCGGAAGAATAGCAGCGGTAGTATTTGGGTAGGAAACGGAAGCGAATATCTACTTCCGAACAACCCATATCCGGTCCCTTGCCCAGGATAACTGAGAGTCGCCGCTGGAGGAGAATTATACAATGTTGACGAGTGATGTGTAACGAGATATAATTTTGACCCTCGTAAGATCCTTCCATTGAAACACCCGGAAATCTTAGATAGAAATAGATGACACATTTAAACTTCTTCAATAACTGCAAAATGACTTTATAGTAACATAATTTATGTTGAAAGTAAGGAAAAAGCGATGGACTAAGGACATGTTGATAATACAATAGATAATGGTTGAAAAAAGTATTTATGCAAATATAAATACTTTTGTATTTTTTTATATATCTTCTGCAAGTAGTTTTCTGGGATATTCTGCCATGTATATCCGACTTCTCTGACCGATGTTGTGGAACAACACATCAGCCATTATAGTGAACCCTGCAATGGGATCCAAAATGTCAGTCAGAGAGGTCATATATACATAGCAGGATATCCCAAAAAACTACACCTAGAATATTCTGAACGGCCGTGAAAATCTGAGATCATTTTTAAATTTTATATATTTTGTATTATTCTAAGAATATTCAAGATATTTGGTAGAATTATAAATAGTAATAGGTGTATAAACAATCAACATCCATCAACAACCGGCGAGTTTGCATGCGAAGACGTATGAATGTGGATGAGGCGAGAGTTGTATGTCAGGACAGAAGAGTGTGGCGCTCTATCCTATCTGCCTACCCCCACGGGAAAACGGCGTGACGGTAAGTAATTAAGTAAGTAAGGAAGAGAGCTGTTCAGAAGCTCCTATACGCCAAATGTTTAAGGCGAAATTAATCTTGAACATCGACTCGTCGCCGTATGTTCACTTTAAAGAAGCGAAAAGCACCAAAGAGCTACGGAAAAAGTTAAAACAATTATTGATGATTCAGGTTTTACAAGAAGAATCAGTTTGCTTAGGAAATTAATATTGATTCGACGTGAAAATTGCATATCTATGACATCTCATGTGACGCGAATCATAGAAGTGAGTCAAAAATTGAGTGGAACAGGTTTTGATACCAACCATGAATGGCTCGGATCACTTCTGTTAGCGGGGTTATCTGATAAATACTCACAGATGGTAATGGCCATTGACAATTTCGGAATGTCGATAACTGCAAACTCCAATAAAACTAAGCTGTTGGACATGGAGGAAGATAGCGACTCTAGCGCCGCAAACGAAGCTTTTGCAACTTATAAGAAAAACAGGATTAGCAATGGCAGCACTGGCTTAAGCAGAGACACTAGACAAACGTCAAAATAGAAAGTAATAAAATGTTATAGATGCTAACAAATTGGTCATTATCGGAATCAGTGCCCAAATCCAGAGAAAATATCATTTAATTCGAAACCTACAGAAATTCGAAACGAAACCTAAAAAACAGACAAATACGTTCAGTGCAGTGTCTGTAAATGGTGATTTTGGCAAAAATAACTGGTAAATTGATTCAGGAGCGAGTGCACATTTGATTGCAAATGAATATTGACCTAATTTGTGTCGCACGAGCATGGCATCAAGGAAATCATGATTGCAAGTAAAGAAAAAGTGCCCGTATTGTATTTCGGAGACGTACTGAATGTAAGTAACATCGACTGATAACTGTGCTTTTGAAGTTAATTTGAATATGTTTTGTATGTTCCAAATTTAACTATCAACCCTTTATCATTGAGTCAATTAATCGCAAAAGGTAACAAAGTTGTGTTTATGAACGACAGTTGTCAAATCTTAAATAAAGCATAGGTTATGATAGTACCCTTTATAGTTAAATCTCACTAAGAGCACTTTTGAGCTAAAATGAGTTATGAATACCTACATTCATATTTTTTCAATCTCTATCTCAGGAAAAAATCAGAAAGTGAATATTCCCTCCCTATTCAAAGTAACGTAGTGTTAAAACTCATCATTTGAAAATTTTCAATAATTCTGTCCAGGTAAGAATCATCAAATCACTTAGTTACTTTTACCTGGCGGCAAAATTGAAAATCTTCGTTGTGTAATAGTTATAACTCTACCGTCTGCGCACTTACTATCAGAATCCAGTCAGCTGTCATTATGTCCTGTTTAAATATTGTAAAATAATAGTTTGTGGATTTTCATGATTTAGAGATAAAAAAAGTTGAAGAACTTCTATAGTTAGGTATTTTTGTTGTTGGTTTTATAATTTATTATTCTTCGTGAGATTTTTATATAGTGTGTTTTAATATATTGTTCTTGATCATTATTATTTAATAGATAGTTTATGAGAAACAATTATTGTCTGTGTGTTTATTATTAAACTTTCGTTCGCAATAAAAATGTTTCTCTCAAGAAGAAAGCCAATGTGTCATATGGTGAAAAATGATGAAAATAATAAAAAGATAAGTTGATATTCTTTACAAAAAGTTTACTTTAAAATGTGTTAAAATTTTTATTACGGTTATCACTCATATATATATATAAAATCACTCATTGGTTCTAGGAACTAAACATAAATTGTCCCTTAACAACCTATTTCACGTATAATACTTACAGATGAAGCTTCAAAGTAAGCTTTATATAGATTATACATTCTTTTATAATAATTGTAACTAAGAAATGACTATTCAAAGTTATACATTTTATATAATTTTATGTACATTTTATGCCAAATATCAAAACAACAAAAGACTCCTGAAAATTCCTTGTAGCAAGTGCAAATAAGATAATCTGGCTAATCCTCACAATACAAGAGATGCATGAGTTAGGTCAATATTTTGTATTATTTATATTTAACTACACAAATTATATTCTTAATTGCCTAGTTGGTCGAAAAACCTAATTTTTAGAATAAAACCAATTGTATTCCTTGGGATTAGATTAGTTCCATGGAAAGCTTAACCTTTCATTTCCTAGAATAAAATACATAAGTGTATTTTGGCATTCCTTTTTTATGTCATTACCATTATTTTATTTACTTCGGGAATTCCAAATATCTAATTGCTTCAACAAATTTTAATTTTATAATTAGTATTTATAATAAGTAAATATATTCAAATAAATAAAAAAATTTCGCAATAGTTGACATTATTTAGAAACATATTTTTTAATACCTTTACCTATATTATAAAATTCGAAATCCAATAATATTTCGTTTTCGGAGAAATCTTAGCCAGTTTCACTGGGAGCTGTTTCATTACAGGCAGTTCATGTATTAACTGGATCAACTTAGATTATCGCATTTGATATATATATATATATATATATATATATGTATTTTAAATTAAAACACAACCTATTAATATGAAATGAGTTTTTTTTAATATCATCCCCAAGGAAAAGTTATTTAGTAAAATATATTTTTTTCTGTCCAGGTAAAAAAAGTCACTAAGTGCAAAAAACTTTTTTATTAATATGAAATATTAATTTATCCGAAATATTTATATAGTACGTTATGCACCTTTAAATTATTTACAACACTGCAAAAAAAAACATTTTTTTAATACTACGTTTTTAGTGTTTAAACCTCATTATTATGTGAGTTGTATTTAAATTATAAAATTTATTGAAAGCATTTTCGTCTGTAATGTTGGTAAAAAGATTCGAAAACCTTACATTCAATTGACTCTCCAAACGGAAAAAATATAAATCATGTTTTACAGAGCCTTAAGTAATAAAACGTTAAAAAAATAATATCGAAAAGTTTAACACCGTAGATATTTAAATGCATTTTTTTAAACCTAAAATTATCTCACTTGACATCGCAGCGGGAAAGTGAGATATATATATATATTCTATATATATAGATATATATATATATATATTCTCGAAATCGCGAATTAGATTTTTCTTTAGGTCTTTCTAATTGATTAATTAATTTGGTTTTAAAAATTTCACAGAACTTTGTTCTGAAAAATTACATCTTCACAAATATGTATGTGCTCTTGAATATATACTCGCATAATATATTTTGTATAAATGTATGTCCAAATAAAATTAATTATTTGGTTATTTCTAGCGTCCATCTAGCTCCTGGCATTGCAAAGTAATTTGAACTACCGTATCAAAAAAAGTGGATTGCTCTATGAACGAAAATAACAATTAATCAATTAATAAAATGAGAACTACATATAAGGTTGATATATTCACGGAAACATAGAGGGCTGCTATAGCTTAGTGGTCAGAGCACCGGCCCCGTAAAGGAGGTGACCTGGGTTCGAATCCCAGCAGTAGCCTAATATTATTTCGTGAAATAGATTTTTCTGTCTGTCTTTCTAGTCTAACTAGTAATGTTCAAAATAATAGCAGTGAACATAAGCAAAACGAAAACCGCGATAGCCGTCCACCACAACTTTTTCCAAGGTTTGACTTGAAGATTTCGCTGAATACCAATGCCAATCAATAAGCCAGCAAGACCTCCTGCAAGATGGCTTGGGAAAGAAATGCTTTTCACAATTATTGAATTGACGCCCAGGAAGACGATTAAATAACAAAACAGCACAAAGTGCAAATCGCTTAGGTACCTTACATCCCGGTTCAGAATGTAGAAAGCTATGTGCGCCGTGATGAAAGCGAATACTCCACCAGAAGCACCAGCCAGTAAAGCGTCAGGATAGAAGATAGAGTGCCCGAGAGATCCTGCCACCACGCCAACCCCATATATCACCAACACTCGCCACCCGTGCAATATTTCCAAACGTATCCCAACGAAGACATGCACAATAGTATTAATCGCCAGATGTGACCAACCGTCATGCACAAACATGTAGGTTAAAAGTCTCCAAGCTTCGTGCCTCTTGAATGGATTATAGATGAGGGCTCCGGCTACTGGACCCGTCGTCTCCGGATGCTGCATCGCCGCATCCACAATCCACAGAATTATCTGAACGATGGAGACCACAATCGTATAGACGGGAGGTGGCCAGGCGTACTGATCTCCATTCAGGCCATTTACTTCGACAGCACCGTTCTCGGGTGGGATGACGAAGTGAATATATCTTTTCACTAAACCTCCAAAACGCTGCTTGAATCCAATCATGTTGATCACACCAGATAGCACTGAATACTGAATCCTAACTAAATAATGTGAAGACGTTCAATGAATCCAATTTAGACAATATTATGCAGTATTACAAGACGCGATAAGATTGGGTATCTCATGGCAAATGATTATGAATATATGATACTCCGTTTGGTGATAATGAATTGAAAGAGTGCAGAGTTTGTTCGGCCATCGTGTTTACCGGAGCTATCTCAAAGGCTATGGAAGTTTTCTAAAATATTCGGGCAGGAATGAAAGTGCAACAAACGATGAATTGTACCCACAGCTTACCCAGGACCGTTCTAAGAGCAAAAGCTTCCTTATCGGTCCTACTCAATCGTCTCCAGGTTGACATTTTTTTAATACTACTTTGCAAGACCGTGCTACCCCGCAGCGGTCGTATAAACCACCGCAGGAACAAACCATTCACTGTCCCCACCGTGAAATAGTTCTTTATTAAAAAAAAAAAAATTACATGAAATAAAACAAATTAAGAGTCGGATAACTCAAAAATAAAACACAAAGGAAATCATAAGTAAAACAAAACCAAACAAACCAGAAATAAATACAGTGTTAAAACATAATTCAAAAAAAATTTTGATTGATTGAAAAATTTGATTGTGTTAAAACAAAATGAAAATCTAGAGTTATGCCTTTGTTTACACACTATTGAAGTGTAACTTCTTTGCCACAGAATAAAAAAAGTTCGTACTACGATGAGGATGATAAAAAAAATCTTTATTCATACATATTATTATTTTTTTAACAAACCAAAATCTTTATTAAAGGCTTGTATTAATTAAAATGGTAGAATGCTCGACTGCAACGCGGGCAACCCGGGTTCAATTCTCGGCCGACAAAGTATTTTCATTTTATTTATTATTATATTAGAGTCGTTTTATTAAATATTATTATATTAGAGTTGTTTGTATGTACAGTACACAATCATTGAACAATCATCTATATAAAAAGTGTGGCCGGCAAAATCTTTAATCAATTTCAAAAAACTAGATATTTTTTAAAACCTATAGGTACACAGAAAGAGGTTGAAGAGCCACGACCAAAAAAATTACGTGGATACCCAACTAAATACCTAAAAGTCTGGTGTAGTTGTTTATGATGAAAAATTCACGTAAGGCGTCAATACCAAACTTGGTATATGGTCGCCAATTATTCTATACAATGTTTAATCAAAAATCCAGACTGCTGAAATGAGATGTGTTAGGCGAATAGTAGGAGCGATATTAATCAACCGAAAAGGGGAAGATCCTCGATGATTTGATGAGGGGATGATAATATTTAGACGATAGTAATACAGTACTTTTGTTTTAGAAGAAAAAGAAAAAAATATTACAAAAAGAGTGAAGGAAAACCAATTGATTATCTGAGTAATAATTATCTAAATTAATCATGCGCGCAAGGATTTAGACAGTTTATTATTCGAAGTCGTAAAAATTTCCTGGTCTAAAAGTCTAGCAATCTCATAATGCTTGAGCTCTTCGTAAGATAAATAATTATAAACTATGTTCACGCCGGCATAACTGCTCAAAAACGGGGCAACAGTTGACGAGGGTCGGGTTCGGGAATAATCTCCTGACAGTAAAAGTACGTGGAAGAAGAAGGATAACAAAATTAGCAAATCAAAAACTAGCGGGGACAGACACAGGTTTATTTGACAGAATAAACTAGAAATTAAATATGTATTAACATTCTTCTTCTTCTTCTTCTTCATCAGCATTCATCTCTCCACTGTTGGATATAGACCCCTTCCTTTTCTTTCCATCCTTTCTTGTTTGCTAAATGTAGCCATTTCTTTCCCCCACAGCGGCTATATCATCGGCCCATCTCTTTTGAGGTCTTCCGATGCTTTTTTTATTCTCCTAAGGTCTCCATTTTAGAACTCTGAGAGGCCATCTTGTAGCATCCTGCCTTGCAACATGTCCTACCCATTGCCATTTTAGCTTCGCTACACGATTCATGACATCCACTACTCTAGTTCTGCGCCTAATTTCATCATTTCTAATTCTATCTCTTACTTACTCCAAGCATGGATCTCTCCATGGATCGTTGCGTGCATTTAAGCTTTTCTACACTTTCCTTTGTAAGAGCCATGGTCTCCGCTCCATACGTCACCACTGGCAGTGTGGATGATTCAAAGGCTTTTCTTTTTAGGCTAATTGGGATCTCTTTGTTCTCGAAGATATGTTTGAGTTTGCCAAAAGCAGCCCAGCTCATTCCTATTGGTCTTGGCAATTCTGCTGTTTAGTTATCTTTGTTCATTTCTATCTTGTGTCCTAGGTATATATATTCATCTACTATTTCAATATTATTATCATTGATAATGATGACTTTATTCTCTGGACCCAAAATTTTTATTTTCTTTATATTCATCTTAAGAGCAACTATTCTCGAAGCTTTGTGTAGTTCTTTTACCATTATACTTAGTTCTTTGATATTATTACTTACAACTACTATGTCATCAGCAAATCTTAAGTTTTAACTTTTTTTTTTTAATTGTTTTTCGAAATCCATTTGAAACCCTTAGAAAATACTAGAAAGGTGTAGAATATACAAGATCAGGCCCGAATGTTTGCGAAATGACGTTCTCCACATAAAGGGCGATAAACGCTACGCACACCCGTAGAGAAGAATGTCTGAGAAAGCAATGGCAATCTAAACGCGTAGCGATCAGCTTAATATATTACGAGAGTACCTACCGAGCGTCCGATAGCGAATAAGTGCGGTCATTCTGTTAAACGATTATAAAATGTCCCAGATAAGTGGACATTCTCAAGTGAAGTGTTTGGAACTCGTCCAAATTATATAATAATGCTCCTATACTGCGATCTCAGGGCAACGTAGTTCGAAGCTCAATGACACCTTAAAATAGCCCAAAATATTGACAAGAACGACATTGAGGAAATTCAGATAAGCTTAAATTTACGAATAAGAAATTTTTTATTAAGTTTATTTGGTAAATGTACAAACTTAAGGGTGTATTCAATATAATATAATTAATACACATTTATATTACACGCTTACCCACTTTTAAATGAGAATTTATTCTCGTGTTTAAAAGTGGGGGCATTGTCATATATGTATACAGGGTTATTTGTAAAACATTAATAACCTCGCAGGACTATGTTCAAGCTATTATGACCTAATATCAATAGTTAAGGAGATATGTGACATCAAATTTGCATTTTTCTTTCAATATTTCCGACTTATTTTTTGTAAAACGTTGGACTATCATTGCAGTAACTTATATCGAGTATGAAAAATTCATTCCCTTTAGTAAAAGTCAAATAAAAAAATAAAAACCTTTGACAATTCAAAGGTTTTTTCCATTGCATTCCAATTGGAAATTTTTCAGAATTTTAATCATTTTATTTAACTTGTATTGAAACAAATTAATTTTTCGTAATTGATATTAGTTACTGTAATGATAGTCCAACGTTATACAAAAAATAAGTCGGAAATATTGAAAAAAAATGCAAACTTTGATGTCGCATATCTCCTATTACTATTGATATTGTGGTCACAATAGCTTGAATATTTTCGACTCATATCCAGGGCAGGAATATAGCCCTGCGAGGTTATAAATGTTTTCCAAATAATCCTGTATATCTATTATTAATGAAATCGTTAGTGTAAGACATTAGATTAAATAAGTAAGATATAGACAAAGAAACATTAGATTAAGTTATAAAAATGAATAATTAAGAAGGTATTGTAATTACATTTAAAAGTATATACATATAGATAGTTTTTGATAAGATTTTTTCATTGCGTTATTGTGATGGTTTTTTGTAGAAGATTTTTCAATGAAGTCTTGATTTTCTATAATTTTTTCCGTCTTCATTTCATTGGGAAGAGCATTAAAGAATGATACTCCTTGATAGGAGAAATGGTGTTGGGCTGTGCTAGTATTACATTTAGGTGTCAAAATATTTTCAGCTGATCTCGGTCTATTACTAAAACATCCAAATGTTATATTATTGATATACATTTTGTGAATTTGAAGTATCGCAAATTTTTTAAAGATTTGATTAATATTTGGGACGTTAAAAATGTTGAAAAGTTCCTTTTTGTTTGATGATTTGGTGTTATGTGTTCTGCACTTCAATATGGAATATAATTTTAAACATTAACCGTTAACAATGCAAAAAAATAAATAACTTACAGATGCATGAGAGTGATGGCATTTCTGTACTTTTTTATTTTCATTTTTAATTTGATGCATCAACGTACCAAAAGGCCCAATCACAGAACCGAAACACAATACAAAACACCCAGGCTTGGGTAAATGACATAGACTAATTGTGACCTCACCGGGAATCGAACCCGGGACCTTCGGGGTGAGACACCAGAGTCATGCCCACTGCGCTACGAGGGCCGCCATTTTAAAGAAAATAATAGTTACAAAATGCAATAATAAAAATATGTTATAACAAAGAAATTACAGTTATATTCAAGTCTTTATATTCTTCAAAAGTACATTACACAAAAAATATTTGAATGCGTTATACAAAGAAAAAGGACTTGTTTGAAAATAAACAAATAATCTGTAAAACATTATTTTAAATTTTTTTAACCTTTTTTGAAATAATGTAATGACACTATTTAATTATAAGATTATATATATATATATATATTATTATATATAATATATATATATATATATTATAATAGATATATTCACTACGTTTACTATTATTATTAGAGTAATAAATATATCTTATATTAAAAAAGTAACCCATAAAAACCATGTTTTTATTATACTCCCTTTCTCATTTACTTGTTGAAACATTTTTTTTTCGCTTAACCTAC